>RJWJ010024896.1:0-24412 GCA_004363605.1 Indri indri | reverse complement strand
CTGGAATGTCTCATGGCTGTAACTAATAGATTATCATAGGATAACAGACAAAATTCAGCGAAGTGTTTTTTTTTTTTTTTTTGAGACAGAGTCTCACTCTGTTGCCCTGGCTAGAGTGAGTGCCGTGGCGTCAGCCTAGCTCACAGCAACCTCAAACTCCTGGTCTCAAGCGATCCTACTGCCTCAGCCTCCCAAGTAGCTGGGACTATAGGCATGCGCCACCATGCCCGGCTAACTTTTTCTATAAAATTTTCAGTCATCCAGATCATTTCTTTCTATTTTTTTAGTAGAGACGGGGTCTCGCTCTTGCTCAGGCTGGTCTCGAACTCCTGAGCTCAAACAATCCGCCCGCCTCAGCCTCCCAGAGTGCTAGGATTGCAGGTGTGAGCCACCACGCCCGGCCAAGTGAAGTTTTATAAAGATCATACTTGCCTGTTTTCCTTCTGTCAGTTGATCAGTAGTCACAGAGAACTTAGTAAATGCCTAACAGAATTAAAGATTTGTAATCTTGTTTTCTTAAATCTTCATTGATGGTTCATTCTTAGTTTATAGTTTTCTATAAATCTATAGATTTCATTCAATAATAACAAAAATGTAGTTCTATTCAATCTCATACTACTATATTTTTGTGCCCTTACTTAAATTATCATGCACTTGTCATTGCCGATTTATTATAGTACCCTACCTTTTAAACTTCATACTTTCAGTTAAAATTTGGCTGTCCCATTAAACTGGGAGTCATTTACATATTTAAAGAATATAAATTTCATTTTATAATCAAAGTAATTCTCTAATCTCAGTAATTAATAAAAGTCAGAAACAAATACAGACATATATTATCCAATATGGCCTCCTTTCTCTGGAACAACCCACATACCAGCTGTCTGGTCTCCTATTAATAGTATGAGCCAACCAGGGCAGAGAGATACTTTCTGCTATAATTTTACTACAGCAGGAATAATTTGTGGATAATTTAGGAAACGGTCCTCTGTCATTATTCCTTCAGGTTTCAGCTTAAATGTCCTCTCTTCGGCCTTTCCTGACCACCCTGTTTGAAAGAGGCCTCCTCCAATTACATTTTATTAAATCACTCTTCTAATTCTGTCTACAGAATTAAAACTCTTGAAAACCTATAATTATCTCCTTCATGTATTTTGCTCATTTTCTGTCTCCCACTTAGAATGTAAGAACCGTGAGTGCTGGAAAACATGTTAGTCTTATTCTATACTGTATGCTCAAAGCTTAACCCAGTTCTTGGCTCATAATGGCTGATCAATAAGTATTTGTTACTTGAATCTAGTTTTCTTTCCTAAATCATCTCTCATTGAAACATTTTATGTTATACTCTGAAATAAAATTTTAAAATAAATCTTGGTGTTTGTCATATTTTGTCCAATGATGTTTAATAATACAGGATATCAAATTCATATAATTAGTGAACATTTAACATAAAGTGTCAGATGTGGCAAAACATGGTAAAATTTAGTTTATAATGGGACAGACATTTATTTATGTCAGATGGATACTTTTTTACATACTGTATTTTTATTTTACATAATTTATTAAGTATGAGAAATTAACCTATTTGGGGTTACGTAGAAGCTTAAAAATGTCTAGATCTGAAGCCATCAAGAACTCACAATAGTTTATTTGTTCAAAGCTGAACTCCTGCAAATATTTTGTGTCTTCAGTATACTTTGAATTAGAACCCTCTCATGAACTCTCCTTACAGTTTTATGAATACACATCCAGTTGTAACTATAATATGAAGCATGAAATATTTTAGGCCTTTAAATATTTTATTAAATACTTAACTACATTAAATACTTTGTTGTCATTATTAACCAAGTAAGAAAATTATATGAGGAGCACATTGAAATCTGGCTGTTTTCAATGGAGATATTCCCATGTATAAGTGTGATTAGCACAGACTTGTTAAATCTCTCTCTGAGCCATCTGTGAGCACCTTCTTGGTTTAAAACAACACACGCCAGCTCTGCTCAGTTCTAAGTCAGTTTTTTACCACGACTGTTATCTTTATCTCAAACCTGGGAATACTCTCCAATGCCTGAAGCTCGGAAATGCCACCTTTCACTAAGGATCTGATCTTTAAGCTGAAAAAAAGATTTCTATTAGATCAACTGTCTCAAATGAGATTTTATTGGCATAAAATGTTGACCACAAAAGTTCCAATCCATTTGCAAGGAAAAAACTGGAGTATTTTTGGATTACTAGTGAGTTTAGAACATATTCATGTGTTTAACCTACTAAGAATCCAAAATGAAATTCCTAGTCACTTGAGCTTACTTGCTTGCTTTTTAGTTCAACCTCCAGTGAGAGTGATGCAAATGCTCCTTTTATAGCAGCTTCAGTGTGAGGTCCTGGGTTTTGGCAAGTCAGCAATAGGGAAGGCTTTCCTGACAAAGACCTGACAGTAAATAACTGTATTTCCTAGTTTGGAGGCTGAGGTCCTTACTGCAAATCCAGTGCAATCTTTTCTAAAGGACTTATTCTGGTCACCACGAATCAGAGCATCCACATGCAGTGTCTGAAAGACTGCACTGCAGCAAAACTACCTAGCACTGCCCAGAGAACGGTGTGTTCTTTAAAACAAATTCTAAAGTCATAAGAGACATTATAACTCACTTTCTCTACCAAAGATGCATGTTTTTAAAACTTGCAAATCAGAAACATTTAAAGTAGGATTGCTTTTAACTGTGGTGCTTAGTGCTTCAAGCCCAGACTGGGTATGGTTAAGAATCAACCCTTTAAAAGAGATACAAGTAGAAGCACCATTTGATCCAGCGATCCCATTACTGGGCATCTACCCAAAAGAACAAATGATACTCTATAAGAAAGATACCTGCACCCGAATGTTTATAGCAGCACAATTCACAATTGCAAAGATGTGGAAACAACCCAAGTGTCCATCAATACATGAGTGGATTAATAAAATGTGGTATATGTATACCATGGAGTACTATTCAGCTTTAAGAAACAATGGTGATATAGCACCTCTTGTATACTCCCGGATAGAGTTGGAATGCATTCTACTAAGTGAAGTATCCCAAGAATGGAAAGACAAGCACCACGTGTACTCACCATCAAATTAGTATTAACTGATCAACACATAAGTATACATGTAAGAATAACATCTATTGGATGTCGGGCAGGAGGGAGTGGGGAGGAGGGGACGGGTATTTGCATACACAAAGAGTGCAATGCACACCATCCAAGGGATGGGCACACTTGAAACTCGGACTTGGAGGGGAGTGGGGAGGCAAGGGCAACATACATAACCTAAACATCTGTATCCCCATAATATGCTGAAATAAAAAAAAAAAGAATCAACCCTTTAATGTCATATCTAAGGTTTTTATAGTGAACTATACTCTGCACATCATAAAGTTCACCTGTTTTAACTGTACAAGTTAATGACATTTAGTAAATTTACAGAATTGTAAAACCATCATCACAATCTACTTTTAGCACATTTCCACCACCCTCTAAAAAATCCCCCATATGCATTATGTTTGAAGTTCTGCATTTAATTTTTCACAACTTTCCTGCATGAAAGCCTAATTACATAATTGAAACAGAGTACAGAAACGTTAACACACTTGACTGTGTTGGCATTCAGACACAAATCAATAATTTGACTAGAAAAGAGCACATTTTAGATGTACAATTTTTTTTAAAAAAAGGAATCTAGCTAATTAGGCAGGTGTTACAGTTTTCCTTAAATAATATTCATAAAATCACAAATAAGAGGGGATGTGTACAAACTGAGACTAACCTTGCTCTTGTTACAAGCAAAGATGGCATTATTCAGGAGGCACATGGTGGCAAGAGCAGCTGTGAGTCATTATATTCCTCTCATTCCTTCACACTTCCATTTTTCACCTTGGTTTCTAAGTGCGGAATAAGTCATACCCTAGCTGAGGTCATCAAAAAGGGTGGGGCAATACCCATCATATTCAAAATGGGAGCCTAGTTCAGGCTCCAATTTTTCTTTTTGTCAGGCTGGAATTTTTCTTTTCATTGCTTACTGTTTTCTGGATAATGTAGAGGCTCATATCTGGTTTTTAATTGTGGTCTTGATTTCTTCTGTTCTTCCTCCTCAGGGACCATCACCTAGCACCCTCTCTCCAGGGTATACTTCCTTTCTCACATTTTATAGTCATGCAAACATTCAAAGATTAAAAAAAAAGCACGTTAGGAATAAATGTATCAAGCATAAGTGAATTTATAATACTTTCTCTTAGTCAAACATAAAGCTTGGTGGCTTAGATGTCTGTTAGAATGTAGCTCCATGAAAATATGGGAGTTTGTCTGTTTTGTTCACCAACATATCCCAAACTCCTAGAATAGTTCCTGGCACACAGTAGGTGTTCAATAAATACTCTTTGAGTAAATGAAGTTTTAAAATATTTTTAGTCCTAACAGATTATGTAGGTTGGTCCACTCCATTGGTGTGTTATGAAAAGTGGGTTGTTATGTTATATAAAGTACATATTTTAAATGCACTAGTGGAACTCAGTATAAAATTCTAAAATAAATCTAAATTGTAACATGAATAAGTCATGCCTCAGATTGTATTATTTTATAATGCTGTATTTCTTTATATTTATTTTATAAGACTTTACATTCTCATACTCCATAGAGCTTACTTAAGAGGTACATTTATCTGTTCTAAAATAATAAATACAATGTCCCTGAAAATTGTACTGATGGTTCTCTTCTTCTGGCACAGCTTAAAATGATTATTTTCCTTCATGATTCAGTTAGGAAATCCCATGTTTGATGGAAATGATAAACTATGCAAAAAACAAAAACAAAAAGAAAAATAGCATTTTAGTCTTGCCCACACCGGAAATCAGCTTCAAGATGGGTATAAACAGGTGGTATAAATGGAATAAGTGTATAAATGGTAAGTTTAAGATCTATTTCCAATAACACATATTTCTATTTCTCAGTTTACCTAAATTTGATCAAGTATAAATCTTGCCATATTTTCATGAATTGGCTGTCCCTTTTTTCCTTACAGTAATACATTTTTTTCACAATTTTAAGTCAACTGATATTTTCTCATCGGTACACTATACCCCTTCTCCCCCACACCAGATCTAGTTACTTGATTAAGCGTTTTTCTTGGGAGTTCCCAGGCCTGGATTACTGTCATCACTGATTCACATGCTCCAACCTCATGAAGAGCTTCCTCAGAGCTATTGATTTCATTTCTTCCTTTCTCCTTGGGGACAATGAACCATCATCCGGCCCTCTCTCCCCAGAAGCCTCTTCCTCTCCTCATGTTATGAACATACTTTTGTCTCTTGCACCCTAAAAACAAACCCCTTTCCTGACCCAACATTCCCCCCGATCTTTTTTCCTCTCTAAAGGGTAGTCTCGACTCACTGTTTTCATTTCTTCACTTCCAATCTACAACTCAACTTGCTGTCAAAAACCTTCTGTCCCCATACAGTCAAATGATGTTGTTCTAAAGTCGCTTATAACTCCTTAATTGCCAAATCTAATTAACACGTGTCCTTACCTTATTTGACCCCTTGCTAGCACTTACTGCCTTGGACCTCTCCTGCCTTGTTGGACTTCTTTCATCCCAAGTTTCCACCACACCTGCTCCGCTGATGCGCCTTCTGTTACCTCCACCACTAGTTCATGGTGGCTTTTTATTTTTCACATCCCCTCACCTTATAGTCAATCAGATGTTGATCTCTAGACCTATGCCCTTGGTCCTATTCTCAGGCTACAAAATTTCCCTGGGAAAACTAATCAATTGCTATTGTTTTAATTACCGCTTCTTTGCTGATACCTGCCACATTTTAGTCTTCAGCCCCAAACTCTCCACTGAACTGTAGACCTCTTATCTTTGGCTGTCTCCTGGCTATCTTCTCCACCTACATGTTACTAAGCTTTCTAAAATCTATTAGATCGCTTACGAGTTCTTTTTCTTGGATGACTGTATTTTAAATGTAGGAAAGAAGGTGAATTGAATATTCAGTAGCCAAAAGGGCAGGTTCTGGTACTCTTATGTGCTGTTTATTTCTGTTTCTCTTCTTTTCAGGTACATGGTAGAATAGCACTTCCTTGCTCCTTTGAAATTGGGTATGTCATGTGACTTATTTTGGCCAGTGAAATGTGTGTCACTTCTAGGCAGAAACCTCTGAAAACTGGCACACAAATAATTTTATTCCCTTCCCCCTGTTATGACAACTGGCAACATTTCAGAAGAGGCTACATCAGCTTGCATCCTTAAGTGAAGACGATGTGGAATAGATCTCCTGCCAACAACCAAAGATGGACATATAGCATGAGTGAGAAATAAACCTTTGCTATTTTAAGCCCCGGGATTTTGGAGTTATCTGCTACTGCCATATAGTCCAGTCTGTCCCAACTGACTCAAGATCCAAAACCAATTTCATTATTTTTTTCCTGTACACCATTGACAGAATAAAACAACATAAAAGTATCCCACTCACTGTTAATCCTATATTCCCTGTTTTCTTTGTCTTTGAGCCATCACCATCTACTCACTTAATCAGACTGGAAACCTGAGAGCACATCTGGACTCCACTTTCATGTCAACCCACATTTTATGACTCAGGTAGTTTTATAAATTCTATTTCCTGAGTATCCTTCAAATTGATCCTTTCATCTCCATTCTTAGTGTACATCTTATTATTATCTCTTGCCTAGACCTTTTAAATGGACCTTTTAAATGACCTTTTAAATGGACTGTTTGTCTCCACTACCAGTCTTCTCTAAATCTGTCTTCCATATGGCTGCCAGAGTGACTTTTACAAAATGCAAACTTTGACCATTGTACTTTCCAGCTTAAAATCTATTGTGCTTACAGAATAAAATCAAAATGTCTTAGCATAGCGTACTAGGCTCTTAAGAGTCCAAGCCCTTTCTATCTCTTCTCCAGTGATATCCTGATCCTTTTCCTCCCACCCTTTCACCACACAGACGTTACTATTCTTTGATCCTTCTAGAAATCTCAATTTAGACTTCATTTACTCTATGAAGGTTTTCCTGGTTGTCCCAAACAGACTTCTTAAGTACCTCCCTTTTGTTACTTCTCTGCCTCAAATGTGCTTTTGATCTTGTGTCATTTTTAGAAAATCTTTGCCTATGTGGCCATTATAATGGCCATAGATTGTAATTGTTATAATCTTGGGGATAGGAGGAATATTTTATTCACCATATCTGGAAAGTATAGTACTTAGCACATTACAGATACCTCATAAAGGTGTTTATGGAACAGAAATGATAAGCCATTTCATCAGCTAGCTTAACATCTGTTAAGGGCTTATATTTTTAAAATAGCTTAAAATCTGTTGAGGGCTTACTCTGTGTCAGGCAGCTTTATTTTATTTAGCCTAACTAACTCTAGGGCATTGAGACATGCATTGGGTATCTATCCTTACTGATTTCATTATCAGAAGCAAACCACATCTCACCTACTTGGCAGGTAGATCATTATAGGCCCTTAGGTACTAATTAAATGGATTATTTTCCTATGCAGTAACTGAATGAATAGCAGAGACACTATAGTTCACACTCAAGGTTTTTATCTACAACTTTTAAGAGAAAGTTCAGGTCCATTATTTAAAACATTTTGAAAAAAATTATAACATCTATATAGCATCTTTCCTTTGAAGCATAATACTTTTTACCAAGTTTAGCGGACCTCTGTAGATAAGTGAGGGGTAACTCAAATAAGAGAAACAGGGGAACAGAGAGATTGCCTTAACTTTTCTCCTTTCATGTTTTCAAGATTTCACTATTATTCCATTCCCAATCCCAAATGAATTTTCTAATTATCACTGAGTGACAAAATACCAAGTAGTGACAGAGGTGTATAGATGAACTCAAGACTTCCTGTAGCAAGGATACTGATAAAATGTTGGAGAAATCACAAAGATATGAGAAGATACTATAGAGTTATATGCCCATATCACATGACTCCAGTCTGGCCTTCTTGGCCGGAAACGGTCAACCTTTTACAATTCACCTCTTGTTGCCAATAATTTTCTATTTTCTCCAATAACAACAGGTAGATGTACGGAACCTAGTTTATCGATGCATTAAAAAAAAGAACACCTCGACATTCCTTTCTTATGGAGTCCATTAATTTGTCCATTTTTTAAAAAATTGTTCCAGAATGAGGAATTAACGCCCTTCCTTTTTCATTTTAGTCCTCATCCCAGCTTTTAGAACACGGGATGCAGTTAGTTGCATTTGCCAAAGCCCAAGCCGTGAGACTCCGGCGAGTGAAGCAATTACCCAGCCACTTGGCCTTTTTGCAGAAATACACAAAACGTGTAGAATCGCTTGATTTTATCCCCTCCTGGCCTTTTCACGTGGAAATTGGCTGCTCGGGCGAATGTTGTTTTTCAACGCAGCCATGTGTCGAAGGGCGATTAACACTCGCTCGACAAAACCCCTTCCCCGGCCATTTGGGAGTTGCACGCGTTCGCACCCCGAGTTCAGCCCGGTGCGCCTTCACGCGCAGCCTTTTTGTTTATGCGGCTAGCAGGGGAGAGAAGGGCGGAGAGGGAGCGAACCTCGCGATCTGCAGCAGGCCACGAGGGCTATATAAAGCTCGGGTCCCGGACCTGGTGGAAGAGGCCAGGATTGCCCGTGAGCCAGCAGCAGCCTTCCGCCGAGCCCCGCTGCGTCATGGAGACCGCGGGGAGCGCGGGGAGCTCAGCGAGCGGAGCGGGCCAGCGCGCCGCCCTCTATGGCCCGGCACGGCGCGGGGGCGCGGACTCCGGGTAGGCTCCTGGCGCGGCTCTGCGCCTCACCCCCTCCTCCCGCGTCCCTCCAGCCCGCGCCTCCCCAGCTCCTCCCCTCGGCTCTCCAACCCCCGACACTGTGGTGCCAGCGCTTGGCTTTGGTAGATCCTCCCAGGTCCGGGCTCACGTCCCCTCTGCGCGCCTTGTGCTCCCCATCCCGCAGATCCGCAGGCTTCTGGAGACCCTGGATTGACGCCCGAGGCAAGAAAGAGGAAGCGGCGCAGCACCACGCCGCGGAGGCGGTGAGTGAGCCGCGCGTGGCGGGCTGCGCTTCGCAGGGGTGCAGAGGTGCAGAGGTTCAAGGCCCGGGGACGCGGGGCCCAAGGGACACACGCATTCATCCTGCCCCTCGCTTAAGATCGCGCCTGCTAGTGGTCCTAACGGTGCTGACGCGGCAGATGTGTCCCCCCAGAGAGACTGGGCCACACGGATCGGGCCTGGAGCAAGGCTGCTGAGAGCCCTGGGGTCACATTCGCTGCAGGCACGAGAAACGCTGGGTCCTGCACGTTTCCACTTTCTAGAAGGAGGTGGGTGGTAACTGCGATTCATCTCCTTTCGTCCCCAGATGCCTGATGGCCCTGGAATGACCGAAGCCTCAGGAAAGCTGTCCCAATACAGACACCCAGTCAGGTGAGTGATGGGCCTCACCAAAGGTCTCCCGCCCCTCCAACCCTAGGGAGGAGCCAGGGGCACCGCACAGCCCAGATCAGCAGTCGGTCCTGCAGTTTCTCTCTCTTGGAAAAATCTTCAAGGTTATTTTACCTTCCCACTCGCAGAGGTCCGTTACTCATCGATTTGAAAGACGTAGGCGCTCACGCTTTCACATAAAAGAAGTGTTAATCAGTACATACTCAGTAAATGATTAAGGAATATATTATGAAGAGGGAAAGTGGATGGTGTAGTAAAAGAATGGTAACAACTTGTGCCTGCAAAACAGTTTTTTTTTTTTTTTTAATCCAAGGGTCCAAGTGAAACTGACTTCACATCAGGCACAGTGTGTATGTTTAGATTAATAGCTACAGTTTTACAGCAAATCAAGCTTGGTATATAAGAGAAAATGGAAATATAACGAAAATCCTAAAGATTACTAAGGATAATTGTAAAAGGAGTCAAAAGTTATTTAACATAATAGTGAGGAGCTAATTTACTATTCCAGACACAGGAAGTCAGCCTTTCTCTAAAATTCTTCGTAGCTTTTATTCAGGTGAAAGGTTAATAATTCTGCAGTTTTCCTGCTTCAGAGAGTTGTTAAATGAAGAGCTATATGATGTTTGTAAAGTGTGTATGTGTTTATAAATAGCACACAGTTGTCAATACACGTTGATTAATTTCCTACCATGTGCTGGCACTAGTGAAGCACTCAGGGAAGAATCATCACAGCACACGGCAAGGATTGTATAGGAGTTTAGTTTGGTCAGTTTTACAATATGGACAGGGGATGAAATGCCACTCTGTCAAGGGTAGAGGGGAGGGTCAGGGGAGTGTGTGTGGTAGGTTGTGATTACCTGGCTGAGTCTTGAAGTTAGCCAGATGGATGGAAGGTGGCAGAGGAGGGGCAGAAGAAACAACATTGGAAAGGAGATGCAGGATCGTGGAATAGTATGGCTCCTTCTGGGAGCTCCAAGGAACTAAAATTTAAGTGTGTGTAGCTGTGGTCATTCCAGAAGGGTAGCCAGAGGCCAGATCTTGTAGACCTTTGAGTTTTATGCTGATCCTGCATGTGGTGTTGGGAGCCCATGGACTTTATTCTGTAGGTGACATTGAGGGTTACTTAAATGATTTTAACCAGAAGAGTGGTGTGATCAGATTTATGTATCAGAAAAATCACTAAGGAAATGTTATATAGTCCTAGTTAGAACACCAAAAGTGAAATCGGATGCTTTGCAATTGTTCAGGTAAGAAATGATGAAGAGTCATTCTAAGACATTAGCAGTGGGGATGGGACTGGGTGAACTTGGGGAATACTTAGTTGACAAGATAGATTATGATGTATTGGATATGATAGATGAAGCAGAGGTAAAAAGCCAGAATGGCTCCCATGTTTGTGTGTGGTGACCAGGTGAATGCTGTACTAAAAGAATGGAAATTAGGGCTTACAACAGATTTGGGGAGGAAGATAATGAGTCTAATTTTCCATTTAGCATATTTAATATGACTCTGAGGCATTCAAATAGAAGTATACAGTAGAGACTTTCATATATAAGCCAGGGGCCCAGAATCGAGATCTTAAACGGAAATGCAGACTTGGGAGCCTATGGAAATGAAGAGTTGGGGAAATCCTAACAGTGGTCAGGTCATCCTGGGGGGTGTAGAGGGGAGAGCTGATCATTTTCAATGGAGCCTTGGGGGAAGGCCAGCATCTAAGCAGTACACATCTAAGAGAAGTCCTCGAAGGAGACTGAGAAGAATCAGATTTAGTTGACTGGGGAGAGAGGAGGGAGATGGGATCACGGTTGGCATTAGAAATAGCCTTTCTCTATGCCTCAGGTTGTGAATACATAGACAAACCTTAATTTTTTTTTTTTTGTAATTTTCTGAACTTACAATGGCTACATCTATAACTAAGAGTTAAATCTGTGAGTTTTAGGCAAGATAGTAGGTGGTTTTCACCTTTGCGTAAGATGCATAATATTTTGTCATTTTTACAAAGTTCGCTATCATCAGAATGTTTCATGAAGTGGTAGAATTCATTTTTCCAAAGGAATTTGGAAACGGGAAGACAAATCTTCTCTATATTTTAAGAATAAATATATCCATAATGCTAAAGTAACCTGGATATTGATCTTATGCTTACACAGGGCTTGGTGTAAATTTTTTGATCCAATTTAAAGCTTGGATGAAGATTTAAAATAATCAACCTGTTATTGATACTTTGGCAAGTAGACTTGATGAAAGCTGTTGCATTTTTAAACTATCTCAAGGCTGTGTCTAAAGGCATAAATCAATTGTTAAATATATGGATCTCTTGAAATTTGACCATTTCATGAGTATAAGGATTCTGAATGTTAAACAAACAAACAAACAAACAAAAACCCATATTATGTTGTCTGCTTCTTTCAGACTATTTTGGCCAAAATCAAAGTGTTATGATTACTTATATCAGGAAGCAGAGGCTCTTCTGAAAAATTTTCCAATTCAAGCCACAATTTCGTTTTATGAAGATTCTGATAGTGAAGATGAAATTGAGGAGCTGACCTGTGAAAATTAATGTGATTAATTACTTTTGATGACATTCAAAGCTTATAGGATTTAAATTTAGTATATAAATGTATCATAATC
This sequence comes from Indri indri, assembly GCA_004363605.1. Lineage (NCBI taxonomy): Eukaryota > Metazoa > Chordata > Mammalia > Primates > Indriidae > Indri > Indri indri. The sequence continues at coordinate 12,314 of RJWJ010024896.1, read as the reverse complement.
CTTTTAAACTAATTTATTTGTATATAAATTATTAATAAAATGAAATATTTTGTAATTACTATGGTAGTTTGGCCTTTTTTATCCCTACACTAGAACTAAATGTTAGAATTTAAAATAGGTGCCATTTACAAATGTCTTCATTGTATTATAACTATTGGGACTTACAAAGGCTGATTTTGTTCTCTTCATTAAATTACAAATTTATCTTTAGTTATAATTTTGCAAAGAATGACAATATTTAATTTTTTAGACTGAATTTTGTAACATCTGCTATCTCCTCCTGATCCCAATTGGATGTTGTAGTTACAGATTAATATTATCATATTAGATAATGAAGAAAATCCCCTTATGTTACCAATCACCCATTTATTTTTATGGGTTTGCTAGCAAATGGTGAAAACCCCATTAAATCATTATCTATAATTGAGAAAGGGAATCAAATCTTAGGGCTTTTAAATTGTAGGAGTTTTAAATAAATGATGAGTAAAGTAATTCTCACTTTAATATTCTGTAGTTCTTAAATCCAATAGTAAAATAGCATGGGTGTTTAATACTAACCATACTACATTAAGGGATCCCTAGAATTAAAACAAAATGTTTAAATAGAAGTGATTTACATGAATTTTTAAAAAGTAGAGCTTGGGGGCCAGAATTTGATAATATTTTCCATTTCTGTCCAAAGGGGAGCTAGGAAATTTGGCAGATATGGAATATTTTTCAACATTACTTATTTCCTTTTGCTCTGGTTTCCTGCTCTTCATATTCTTATGTAGATTTTTTTCCATAGGAAGTGAATTAATTTTCAGTGATTAGTTTTTCTTATGTAGACTCATAGAAGAATACATTATCATTTAATGAGAGAGAAAACAGGAGTCATTTGCAAGGTCAAGGTAATGTAGTAAACTATGGTCATACAGTTCTTTTAGCTCAAATACAATCTTCTCACAATAAGCATTTCAACTGCAAATAAAAATATTCCTATAATATTTGAGAATGATAGTGGGTAGAGGTGAAGATCAGAGCCGGTTCCTTAATTGAAAATGCTTCCTACTTGAATGGCTATATATATTCACACACTTTTTCTTCTAACACAAAAGGTGCTAAAAACCTAACTTTGATTTTCAGGCACTTTAAGAACCAGATAATTAAATAGAGCAAAATTCAAACCATGACAATGTGTTTAGAGTTAGGAAAAGTTAATAATAAAAGGAGGTTGGGGAGGGTGATTTAGAACTATGTTTTTTTCTTCTGAAAACTTTCTCCCTTTATCAGATTCTACTCTCAGGATCTGTGTGTTCCCCAAAGTACATACAAAAAAAAAATTCCAAAAGGTCGCCACTCTGGACCTTGAGCATTAGGGACTGGTGTTTACCTGCACAGTGTTTGTACTTATCTCATTAATGCGTTGGAATAGTACAAAGGGCCACTGAAATTTATTGAGTACCTACTATTAACCAGATACTGTACTATGTAGTTTATATATTACCATTTAATCCTTACTAAAACCTAAGTCCATGTTTAGATAGGGAAAATGAGACTTTGAGAGATACCAAAGTAATCGGCATAAGACAGCTCAGTCATTAAGTGCAGGGATGGCATCCAAACCAAATATGTCTGACTCTTAAAAGTAGCTGTTCAGCACCACACTTGGGGGTGAGCTGCATCAGTACACAATTCCCTGTATCTTCCAGGAAGACAGGAAGTTATGTGAGGAGGAAGAATTTGTGAGTGGGTGAATAGAACAGAAGCAGGCTTTTCTAACTCTCTTACTAAAGGAGGCTTTACTGAAAGGAGTCTTTCACTCATTCGTCAGTAATCACTGAGGGTGCTTAAGGTCAAATTTTCTTCTTACCCCTCAGTAGTGACTGTTGGCACTTGATACCTTCACTCTTAAAGGTGAGAAGCTCTCTTTCCTGTACAGCCTAGTGCTTTACAGGAGAGAATTTCAGAGAAGCCAAAATGCTTTAATGGTGTTATTTTATTCCATATATCAAGTAGTGCGATGGTACTGCTTAGCAAGGGACAGACACTGGTGTTCTGGGTTAACAGGATTCTCGAAGAATTTATTCTCAGATTCGGTCAGCACTAGGGCTAGTGAACAGCTTCACTCTCTGATCTTTCCATGAAATAGCTGTCACCTTCGTCCAGTGCTGAAGTTCGAGACGCAGGACTAACTGAGCATGCGTACTTTCTTTGGTCCCGCCCCAGCCGGCGCTCCCTGCGTCTGGTTGGCTCCGCCTTTCGCGGACGTGCTGCGTCAGGGCGCGCCTCACCCGCGGCGACCCCGGAAGTGGGTCGGGGGCTTGGCCTCTGCCCGGCCTCAGAGCCGGAGCCAGAGGTGCTAGCTGAGAGGGGTCTAGCCGAGCGAGCCCGTCCGGCCTGCGTCAGGGAGTTCAGGATGCTGAACGTCCCTTCCCAGTCTTTCCCGGCCCCCAGCTCTCAGCAGCGCGTCGCCTCCGGGGGGCGTAGTAAGGTAGGTGGGTGACACCGTCAGTCTCGCCTAGCGCTCGCCTCCCGCCGGCGTTTTAGCTCTGGCACACTCTGCTCTCATTTTTTTGCTCCCACCTCTTGTTCCCCTCTCTAGCTTTCATTTCTTCCTGCCCTTGCTGGCGACCTCTTTCTGATCCCACGCTCTCTATAGTCCTCGAACTCTTCCAACCTCCCTCCCTCTCTCTTGCTAGTCTCTGTTTCCCGTTCCTTTATCCTCCTTTATCCCACTGTCAGTTCCCTTCCTCCAGGTTCTTTCACGCTAATTAAATTCAAATCTGTATGACAGGGCCAGGCATTGTGCTTGCTGTATTATAGGTACTCAGTATTGGCTTCCTTCCCTCAACCTTTTCTCTCTGGTCTTTTGTTCTTTACTGTCCGAAGGAGTTGTGAGTGATGTGGGTTCCCTTGCAGAAGGGAAAGGCTTGGCAGTGGCGACAGTGACCATCTGTGCAAGAGTGGGGACTTCTGGAGCTAGGGGAGATTGGAGAAGGTCCCAACAGGTTTACAGACGCATCTCTCCAAGTCATACTCCCTTTCTTCCTTCCTCTGGTACCTTATTGTTTCATCACTGCCTTTTCTGCTAGTATCACTTGCTGGCTTTGAAGCTGATATAAAACTCTTGAGTTTTTTTTTTGAGGGTAGTTACTGTTAGCAACAGGTGGAATACTGTAAGAATGTATTTTATATTTGCAAAATTTAAAATTGTGTCCTATGTTTATTGCAACATGAAATGTTGATTGCTTCCTCATTCTGTAAACCACATATTCATGTTTTGTTTTTGAGACTTCCACCTACATGGGCCACTCTTTCTTCTTTTCATTTCTTGACTCTTGAGTCTTAACATCCTTTGGGAACTCCACCGACTTTTTTATTTTTCTCCACTTAGACCTGGAGTTCTGCTCCTACATGAGAATATGGGTTCAGGAATCTGTAGCTTTCATTAGCTTTTCAGAGGTCTGTAACCCCAACTATAATAATAATAGCTAAGATAAGTAAGATTGCTTACTGATAACTAAAGTGCTTAGTGCTTTACATATATTGACTCATTTAATCTTCACAGTTATCCTGTGAAGTGGGTGCTTTTATTTTTATTTCACAGAAAAGGAAGCTGGTTAAGAAGTGTTGCCTTAGATCATGTAGGTTTGTAATGTGGTTCTGTGAAATTTCATTCAGGAATAGGTATATCTTTCCAGCCATCCAATCATGTGTCTTCTCTCTGATATTCGACCTCGTTTTTTAAGCTAAATACTTTACTGAATAGTGTAGCCTTTCCAGAGAGAATCTCTGAATTAGAATATGAGTTGCTGCCCTTTTCCATTAATACTACCAACTATGTTCTCAGCATCCATTTAAAGGAGAAAATATAGAGACAGAGACACAAAATCACACAGGTGGTGATGACAAAGGTAAGTCTTTGGGTCTAAAAAGAGAACAAAGTGCAATTCAAAGGAAAACTCAGATTTCATTCTTTCATTTCTCCTTCTTTGTGAAACAAGATAATTTTGAACATGTTAGAAACTGAGTCAGGATTGGGTGAAATGGGTAGAGGTTGAGAAAATAGAACCTAGTTGGGAAGGTTGTGTATTATAAAGGAGGCCCTTGAATAATGTTGTTTTGTTCTAATGTTGAAAAAAAATCAATTCCTGTCTGGGGCCACTGTCTGTGTGCAATTTGCACGTTCTCCCCATGTCTTTGTGTGTTTTCTCTGGGTACTTTAGTTTCCCCTCCATCCCAAAGATGTGCACAGTAGGTTAATTGGTGTGTCAAAATTGCCCCAGTCTGAGTGAGTGAGTGAGTGAGTGTGTGTGTGTGTGTGTGTGTGTGTGTGTGCATGGGCTGCGATGAAATGGTGTCATGTCCAGGGTTGGTTCCTGCCTTCCACCTTGAGCTGGGGGGATAGGCTTCAGCCACCCATGGCCCTGAATTTGAATAATGGGATAAAAAATTATCTTACTTGTTTTTATTAATCTTAAAGGTATGCATAGTTCACATTCATTTCAATTTTAACATTAGAAGTATTTTGGTCTTTATTTAGAGTTTGGTAATGTTTTTGTGACCAGACATATCCTCTAGGAACTTGAACTTAATTCTTGTTTATAGCAATTAGTCTATGATAAAGTTGATTCACTTAAAGTCTCAGTTTTCAAGAATCTATGATTTACATTATGTGAGGACTTACTGTAATTGTTCAAAAGCTTAGACTTTGAAGTGAGAAAGACCCAGATTCTTTTCCCAAATCTACCACTTAATCTCTTTGAATCTGTTTCCTCAGGTGTTAGCATACTCATTTTACAATATTGGTCACAGGATTAAATGAGATAATGTTTCTCTTAGCATAGCCTTGGTAAGTACTTGGTAAATGCTACTTGCCTTGAGGCTTTTATTCAGACCTCACAGGTTTGTATGCACTCAGTCTGTGATAGCTATTATTATTTCTGCTAATACTAGTAAATAAATATTTATTGAGAACCTGCCCCATACTGAAGATGTGGTCTTTGATTTCAAGGAGTTTAGTCTCATAGGCTGCACAGACAAGTAAACACTCAATTATAATGTACCACAACAGGGTGTTATCACCACGAAGGAGTTGGGGTCATAGAAGTGGAAGAAATAATGTTGGAGTTAGGGAGGAGGTTGATCCAGGCAGAGAGGCAGCACCGCTGTGAGCAAGTGCTTGACAACAATCAAGGAATCAAAGAATCAGTTCCTATTTGGCTAAAGCATATCATGGGAAGGAGCAAAAGTTACAATGGGGAGCTAGTGAGGTAAACTGTGATCAGATTGTGAAGACATGGTAAACCACTAGGGAATTTAGAGTCATTATAATTTGAGGAGCCACTGAAGGAGGGAGGGCCGTGATTTGCTTTGCATTTCCAAAAGATTAACTATTCTGTGGATCAAGGACTGGAGAGAGACCAGCCATTTTGTTTTGGGATGGGAAAGATCATTTTCTCACACTTCATTTATTGAGACCAAGAGACCTAGTTTCAGCGATGGTCGAACGGGATGTTGTAGAGTGATAGGATGGAATGTAAAATTGAAAAGGCGCCATAGACATATTAACTTGATTACCTTGGGGGTAAATGGATGCATAAAATAAGGATGATTCAGGAAAGTGAGATATATAAACTTTTTTGAATGTGCCTGCTTTTGCATTAAAGATTCTTCTGGTACTGTGTTACAAACTAGTTAGACAAGTTTAGACAGTTCCATAGAAATGTCTTGAAAGATTTCCACTGTCTTGTCTTAACTGGTAAATGCTAATAATACCTCTTATCTAAAAGCCTTGAAAATGTATTTTGTGAAACAAAACAAAATAAAACCCCCACACATCCTGTTATTAAATTCTCTGGTCAGGGATTGGCAAACTTCTTCTGCAAAGGGCCAGATAGTAAATGTTAGTATTTTAGACTTTGAGTGCTTCTTAAGGTTTCAGGCTCTTTACCGCCACTCGTGGAAACTATTCTTAGCTCAAAGGCTATATAGAAATAGGTACAAGCCATAGTTTGCCAACTTCCCTACAGTGTTACAGTTTTATTATTTTCCACTATTTGATAAACTTTGTTTCTCAGTGGACTCTTAGAAAACAGATTGCTGGCTAATGATTTCTCATGTTCTGTTTATAGTTAACAGTTCAGAAAATCAACTCTTATATTCTGTCAAATCTTTTTTGACTTTTAAGGTAAAGAAATTTCAGTTCAAATTGGTGACTATAACATGTTAGTGACAGAGCCAGGACCAGAACTTATTTTCTGGTTTTTGGTTTAATACTATTCCTATTATACAGTTGGTCCTTATAGCTGTGGGTTCTGAATCTTTGGATTCAACCAACAGCAGATCGAAAATATTTGGAAAAAAAAAAAAACAAATAACAATACAACAATAAAAAAATAATACATGAAAAACCGATACAATATAACAACTATTTATATAGCATTTATATTGCGTTAGGTATTATAAGTAATCTAAGGTGATTTAAAGTACATGGGAGGATGTGCATAGGTTCTATGCAAAATACTATGCCATTTTATTTCAGGGACTTGAGCATGTGTGGATTTTGGTATACTGAGGGATGACTACTGTGATAGCATTGTGATAAAAATCTGTGTGACCGAATTTCTACCCAACTTTGTAGCCCAGGTATTTTAAATATCATTCTATTTATAATTCAGATACAGCAAAAATAATTTTGACAGCTTCCTAAAGCTGTAAGAGGATTTGTAGAATTACTAGATTTGAATTTTATTATCTTTTTAAATGGGATTAAGAGTAATGAAGTAGCTTGAAGACAAGCAGCAGGAAGGAAAAGGGAAAGTAAGTAACTTGAAGAAGCCAAATTTAATTCTTTCCTTTTTCTTTTTTAGGTACCTTTGAAACAGGGCAGAAGTCTTATGGATTGGATTCGACTGACCAAAAGTGGAAAGGATTTAACAGGATTAAAAGGCAGGTTAATTGAAGTAACTGAAGAAGAGCTTAAAAAACACAACAGAAAAGATGATTGTTGGATATGCATAAGAGGTAGGTAGCATTTATTAAATATTTCAAAAAATTTCACCTGGGCTTTCTAGTCATAATGCTGTATAACTCCACAGTCATGTTATTTGGTGATATGATTCATAATTAGATAACAAAAATAGGCCTTGTACTGGATAATAAATTATATAATTCTGACTTGGAACAGTACTTCTTCCTTAAGTAACCATTACATACTGATGCAGGAAAACAGTGAACTTCTGAAATGAAAAATTTTTTTCTAGTGTCCTTGTACCATATTCCCTTTGAAAGGAAGCAAGTGTTTGCCAGGCAATGTAGTGCAGTAAAGTTATTCAGTAATACCCAGTTTATATAGAGTAACTTTCTACCTCAGTACCTTGTAACAGAATTCTGTTGGGAAAAAATGTCTCTGAGTATCCAAAGTAAACCTGAAAGTCCTGCATTAAAGCCATGAGTTCAGTTCTCATAACAATTTTTTGTTATGTAGTGTATGTTTTTAGCAGTGTTAGTTACCTGATTTTTTTTCAAGCTTATAGTAAATGAGAAGCTCCAAATTAGAGATTGATATATTGGGGGAGGTGTGCAGACAGACAAGAGTAGCTGATAGAAGCAGACCTCATGGTAGCAAACAACCTGGTATCTAGGAGGGCAGCAATTATAATAAAGTGAACACCATGGAACTGTAAATGAGCCTGCATACTGATGTTCGTGAGCCATCTGGATGTGTTTAAATATGTCTGTTGTCATCTGTTTAAAGAGGGAAGGGAAATGTATCATTTTTGCTCTTATCACAATTGTAATTTTATCATTGTATGATTTTGGTTTGTTGTCAGTGATCCTGATTACACTATAACCTGTATGAGGACAGGGACCATGTCAATCTTACTGCTCTGTCCTCGGAGCCTGACACATAGAGGCCGTTGATATGTGTTTGTTTAATGAATGTTAACACTTATTACTAAGAAGTTTGGTTACTTAAAAACAGGTGTGTGGTGGTTATCACAGTGGATCAGTGATATGATCAACAGAAAGACACCAAGAAATGCTGTATTAGTTTTCTGTGAATGCGTAACAAAGTACCACTAACTTGGGTGGCTCAAACAAAAGAAATTTATTATTTCACAATTCTAAAGGCTAGAAGTCCGAGATGAAGGTGTTGGTAGGGTTGTTTCCTTCTGAGGAAGAATCTGTTCCCTGCCTCTCATCTAGCTTCTGGTGGTTTGCTGGTAGTCTTTGGAGTCCCTTGGCTTGTAGAACATGACACCAATATCTGCTTTCGTTTTCACATGGCATTCTCCCTGTGTGCCACGTGAAGATTTTTTTGTCCATATAAAAACAGACAAATTTCCTCTTTTTATATGGACACTAATCATATTGGCTTAAGGGCCTACCGTACTCTAGCATGACCTCATCTCATTTTATATCTACAACAACCCTATATCCAAATAAGGTCACATTCTGAGCTACTGGTGAGTAGGGCTTAAACCTTCAAATTTTGAGGGGGACACAATTCAACCTATAACAGACACAATTAGAGTGTGAAATTTTTAATGGCAAAGGATATGGAAACTTCTAGCGTGTGATAACATAGCTTGCTTCAAGACAGAACAGCTGCTCAACTCCCCAAAGTTCTTCAGGGACAAATAAATGTGGATAGTGCCAGGAATCTAGAATGAGGATTTTGCTAAGTGCAAAAAGCTCCGTTTGCCTTTTTATAGGTTTTTTTTTTTTTTTTTTAAATACCCTCCTTATCATCCCCTCATTCTGTCTACCTTTTACTAGGTACAAGTAACTGGTGCAAAATGACCGTTCACTGTAACTGAGCGCTTTCCACTAGACTGGGTGAAGTCAAGGTCCGTTTCCTAAGAGCATCGTTCAGCTGGCCCAGGCGGCAGGCATGCCTGAGCTCTGTTTCTGCAGTAGGAAGCCACTTCTGCAGAAAACTTGATTGCATGAAACCTTCATATCCTAGTGAAATTAGATAAATGAGGCATTTTTAGAGTAGGGTCATCATAATAAAATTATACTTTATTATTCATTTGATGTATTGATGGGGATAGGGATTGAATTGCTGTGTTTGAAAAGTAACATAGGCTGAATATCCCTTATTGGAAATGCTTGGGATCAGAAGTGTTTTGGATTTCAGACTTTTTCAGATTTTGCAATATGTGCTTAACAGTTGACCTTCCCAAATCTGAAAATCCAAAATTCGAAATGCTCCGATGAGCATTTTCTTTGTATCATGTTGGTGCTCAAAAATGTTCAGATTTTAGACCATTTTGGATTTTGGATTTGAGGTGCTCTACCTGTATAGTGCTCCCAGTTATGTATATCCTATAATGATTGAATGTACTGGCACCTCTTTTGGTAAGGTTGTTGATTTAATCATGAATTTTAAGAAAGTTTCTGTTGAGGAATGTGTTCTACTCTATCAATAGTAAGACTTTTCTCCCTTTGCAAAAATAAGATGTTTCTCTTTTTTTCTTTTTGACAGATTTTTTTTTTTTTTAAATCAAGAAACACTCAATTTAGACCCTGCCCTTGGAGCAAGGATAAATGCGTGTTAGACAGCAGGCTGAGTGAAGTGCCATAAGAAGGCAACAAAGAAAGTGATAGCAGATTTAAGGGAGGGTGTTGGGGTTGTTGGGAAAATCTGGAGTGCTTTTTTGATGGTTATAAGCCTTGAAGCAGTGGACTGCATTTCAGCATGAACTGAGGAAGTACATCCAAGTGGAAAGGCCTAAAGAAAGGTCCAAACACAGAAAAGCTTGATGTGTTTTAGAGCTTGAGTCAACCATGGAGAATAAGAAAGAAGTCTGGAAGGGTATGTTAGGTCAGGTTGTGGATGAGCTTCAAAGCCAGACTGAGAAATGTGTTCATTTAGATGCAGTGTGAGCCATTGAAGGGATTTGAATGTGGGGAAAGTGTCATCAGAGTATGCCTTGGAAAGATTAATCTGGTGGTAGGTGTAGTAAATTGAAATGTGGCAAGGAAAGCATTTAGCTCACTACAGAAGTTCACATAGTAATAGGAGGTGAACCAGGATGATTGTAGGATGAGAGAGAAAAGCAGATTACTGGTAACTTCTAGCATGATCCTAAATGAAACTAAAATAAAATATTAATACGTGACTAACTGTAATTGTCTTGATAGCTGTTCTAAGTTAAAATATTACTGATAGTTTCTTTAGCCTTGAAGGTCAGAGATAATGTTTGGACCTAAGTTTTAATCAAAACTGTACCATAGAGAAACACGCTGTGATTGTGTCATTCTTTTCCCCTTTTTTAAGTATTAAATTCTTCATTTTATAACAATTGTCCCATTTTTAGATCACATCTGAATTCAGCTGATCAGGATGAGGGGGATACAATGAATCTCTTCAAGAAATCTTAGAAAATATACAATTTGGCGTGAGTTTTTATGGCTAATATTGAGGTCTGTTTTCTCTTTTTGAGTATGTAGCAACATTTGTGCTTCATGTTCAGGTGTGCTGAGCCTGGTCATGTACCTAAAAATGATGGTAAAATAGCAGGATACCTTCCTGCTTGGATGGTAGCAGGCTGTAAAATGTATAAACTGTAAGACGTAGGCATTGGTCTGGAATGATTTCTAAGACAGGTATATGGAGTTCCTAATTTGTTCATTTAATTTTCACGGGTTTGTGTAAAATATGTAATTACTATAATGGAGTAGCAGTTAATTGGAACGTTGAAGGAATGTGTTGGGGAAATAGATATTTCTTTTTAAAATCTTTGTTGAATTTACCATTAACTTGTGCTTTTATAATTTTCTCCCTTATTGCTGTTTGTCCTTTTTTCAAGAATTAAAGATAATTTACAAACGTGAAGTTTTGAGCAAACATCTAAATCCCTCATCTGTGAGAGCTTTGTGGAACCTAGATCAGACTGCTGTTACTGTAGTATGATATGTTTTATTGTAGGAGTGGTAAGTTGTGAAGTCATCATTTGGCAGCATGGGATATAGTCTTTTTGGTCTTTGTGAGGGTGAGGGAAGTGTGGCCTGATAGTAATAGTCATTTGAATAAATGATGTTTCAAAAAAGTTGATTACAAAAGACTGGTGTCTCTGTTGTTATAGATTTAGCAGATTAGGTCCTCCAAATGGATTTAATGGATTTTGATTTCATTTATAATTTAGAAATGAATATGCTTTGATTTCTCCTAATGTTGATTGCCATATACTGGTAAATTGAAGAGACCTGCTTGGGGCCACTGAAAAAGTGACTTCTTTTTTTTTTTTTTTAGCCAAAATGGTGCTTTTATTATATTATACACCTAGTGATGGAATTCTGACTGGCTATAGTATTTTTCTTTTCTTTTCCTTTCTTTTCTTTTCTTTTTCTTTTCCATTTTTTATTTCAGAGTATTATAGGGGTACAAATGCTTTGGTTACATAAACTGCCTTTGCATTGCCCATGTCAGAGCTACAAGCATGCCCATCCCCAGGCAGTGCACTGCTTTCTTTAGACGTGGGTTTACCTATCCCCTGCTACCCTCCCCTGCCCGACACCCTGTGAATGTTATTTCCCGTATATGCACATTAGTGTTGATCAATTAGTACCAATTTAATGATGAGCACATGTGGTGCTTGTTTTTCCATTCTTGTGATACTTCACTTAGAAAAATGGGCTCCAGCTCCATCCAGGATAATATAATAGCAGTATAATTCACAGTTGCAAAGATGTGAAAACAATCCAAGTACCCATCGATACGTGAATAGATTAATAAAATGTGGTATATGTATGCCATGGAGTATTACTCAGCCTTGAAAAAGTGGTATACTACCTATTGGAAAAAAAAAAGCGACTTTTAATGGGTCTGTATTTTTAATGTTTTGTAACTATTTTTAAAAACTCGGCACATTGATTCCAAGAAGTAATATTTAGTCCTATTATGTTTCTGTTATAGTTTTTTTTTTGTGTGTGTAAGTTTTTCTTTTTTTTTTTTTTTTTTTTTTTTTTTTTTTTTTTTTTTTTTTTTTTTTTTTTTTTTTTTTATTATTTTATTTTATTTTACTTTATTCCAGGGTATTGTGAGGGTACAAACACTACAGTTACACTTTATGCCTTTGCCTCACCCAAGTGCGGGTTTAAGGCGTGCCCTTCCCCCCAGCCCCCTTAGTGCTCCCCATGTCCTTTAGTTGTTGATTTGCCCCCCCATCCCCCTAATCCCTAGAGAGTATTTCTGCCATGTGATCAACTTAGTGTTGATCAGTTAGAACCAGTTTGATGGTGAGTACAAGTGGAGCCCATTCTTCTGCTCTTGTGGTGCTTCACTTTGGATAATGGGCTTAATTTTAATCCAAGAAAGT
>RJWJ010024895.1:0-24425 GCA_004363605.1 Indri indri | reverse complement strand
GATTTCACACAAAGAAAATTGGTTCATGTGTTGTTGTTGAGTAGGTTTTCTCCATTGGAGAAAGCAAGGTCTGGGCCTTACTATTCCATTTTGCTGTCATCACCTCACATTGTTAATTCTCTTCGTTGATACACGGTATTTGATTGTACAACCATAGCGATGTTCGTTTATTCATTCTACTTTTCCCAGAAGACAGAGTGACTGAGATGATATAATATTCCTCATTATTAATTCATAAATTATAGGTTTCAATTGTATGTTTAGTAACTTAAAATTTTAACTTCCATTTCTCTTGTTATTAATGGGCTTGAGCATATTTTCGTATGTTTAAAATCCAATGTTTTTTTATGACCTGTCCCTTCATGTCCCCTTTTTCTTAGACTTTAGCATTTTTCTATAAAGCCATTTATATAATTACAAGTTAGTCCTTTTTGATAAGTTATTTGTCTTATCTTTCAAAATTTTTTCTTGACTTTCTTTATGGTAAATTTTTTCCATGTAGATTTTTAAATTTATATAATTTAATTATCAATTTTTCTTAATGACTTTTGGGGTATATGTTGTATCTAGAAAAGCACTCCTCGCTACAAAGATAAACAGTACAAAACAAAATCTTTCTCATTTTTTAATATAGAATTTTGTGGTTTTAATCTTTGGATTTGACTCTTGATTCATCTAGAATTTATTTGGCTTTAATGAGTAAGATAGTTCAAAATTTATTTTTTTCCCAAGTGGCAATTGCTTTGTCCAAATACCACTTATGAAACAATGCATCTTTTCTAGCTTGTTTGACATTTCAACTTTGTCTTAATTAAATATATTGGAGTTTATTTCTGAATAGCATATTTTGTTCCGTTTGGCACATATGGCTTGGTACTCCACAACTTTAGAGCATTAGTGATGATAGCTTAATGATATGTTTTAACATCTGGTAGAACTAGTTCTGCCACATTACCTCTCCAGAGTTTTTCTGGCGCATCTTGTTTGTTTAGTTTTCATATACATTTAGAGTCAGCTTATCTAGGTAAAATAAAAAATCCTAATGGCATTTTAATTTTGATTCCATTATAATGTTAGATTCACAAATTGACAAAAATATTAACATCTTTATGTTCCTCTATCCTTTCCATTTATTCAAGTCTTCTTTTATTTTAAAACTTTCTTAGATCTAGTTTATTTCCCATTAAGTTTATTTCAAGTGTTTTATCTCTCTTTTGGTATTTTTCTTTATTATATCCTCTAACTGGTTGATATTTGTGTTAAGGAAGGCTATTGATTTTCTATTGGATTAATCTTATACCTAGACACTGTACTAACTTCTCGTTAATTATAATAGTATTGCTGAGTTTGTTATTTGTTTTTTTAACTTTATGGTAGTAGCTTTTTTTTCATACAAAAATTTTTACATCCTTAGGGTATATATTTTATTTGCTCTTTAGCATAAGTCATATTTCATGTCAATGATAGTAATTTATCATTTTCTTCCTAATTATTATGTCGATTGTTTATTTTTCTCATCTAATTGTCCTGTCTGGCATCTCCAGTTGAAATAAAAATCATACCATAAAAAACACAGAAGCCTTCAAAGGTGATTCTTGAGTCCAAGAGAAATTAAAAAGGCATTGTTATAAAATAGTTAGAATAAAAAATATAGTGAAATTGTGTATCAGATCCTTAAAAGTACAGCCAAACTAGTGATTGGGAAGAAAAAAATTAATCTAGAATATTTTTATTTTTAAAGAAGAATACATTAAAATTAAAATAATTAGGCAACCAACATAAAAAATTATGGAAAGTAAAGCAAATTTAAGGACAGTAAAGTGAAGAAATTAGAGACAAAATAATGAAATAGAAAAGAGAAACATCTGTTAAATAAATACAGGAAAAGATTTTTAAAAATCAATGATTATAATAAATAATATAATTAATAAAAATATACCTGAAATATTGCTAAAAGCAGGCACGTATGTGGAACTTTCTGTCTGCCAGGCAGTCTTCTACATTTTGATACATAGTAACTCATTAACTCCTCACAGAAGCCATTATAGGTAGGTATGTAATAATTCTCATTTTGTAATAGAGGAAACTGAGGACCAAAGAGATTAATTTGTTCAATGTCGAATAATCAATAAGAGGCAGCATTTGATTATAAACCCAGGCAATATGGCTCCAGAATTTATGTGCTGTACCACTGTGATGTATAGCCACTCAAACTTATATATCTTGCTCCTTGTAATGAGAGAAAAAATTGATAGTTTAAACTATATTGATGTAAAAATTACAAAGGAAAAATTTTAAACAATCAAATATTTTAATGCGAATTCTTGATTTTTTTTAATCTCTTATACAATTGATCATATGGTGGGTTGCTTTTGTTTATGGTAAAACAGATAAAATCCTATATGAAAATATACGTGGCTTCAGAAGCCCTGATGAAGGTGTTGGGGCCTAACTCTAACACAATTTCAGCAGTTGTGTATCACTCATGCTCTTTTCTACATTAATTAGTTGTAGTTGAAGACATAATTTATTGTAACTCCATGAAAAAGTTCACTGAAATGTTGGCATGCTCTCTCTCTCTTATGGCCCCAGGGAGAACTTGGCGAAAATATGAAGAAGTAATTCTGATGTAAAGTTCTCTATAAGTGGAGATCCAGAATCTGCTGGTATAAAGCCTTTTCCTGGGGAGCTTCACAGCATATGGGTCCTGCTATCATGGCTTTAAATACAAATTTCATGGTGACCTTTTAAAGACAAAAATAGGTTTTTGTTATTCTCTCTCCCTTTCTTCATTTTTCTTTTGTCACATTTTCATGTTCAGCTGTTTCTGTGCATCTTTTAAATCTCCAAAGAGATCACCTCTGCCCCATAGCCATCAGCAAGTGCTGCTGGAGGAGGCTGGGATGGATGTAAGGTAGCAGTACGTTTCCTCCAAAGACTAGGAATGTGTATAGCTTAAGCAGCTACAAAATCGGCTACATTCAATATCAGGAGAATTGAAAAGAATATGAGATGACTTTGGTCTAAAAATAAAAATAATTTAAAAATTCCCAAGCATTTTGAGAACAAAAAGAACAAAACCAACATTGTAACTTTCTACTGTAAATGTAAATGCTTTTCATTGTATGTCATATTCATTTTGAGATTTTTATGCCTTAGGATAAAAGTATTATATTTTCTTATCCCCTCTTCTCACTGTGTTCTGTTTTTCCATTTCCTTTTTATTTCTTATACATTTTCATTTCATTTGTTGAATCCTGAGAAGATAGATATTAACTGAAGGTCTGCCACACTGGATTGGGGTAGTATAAAATTTTTGAGCACTTTGACTAGCAAATTTTTTAAAAGAGAAATTGCAGTTTCATATGAACATGTCTTTTATTTAAAATAGTAACATAATAAAATCAACACAGGCATACCTCTGAGATATTGTGGGTTCAGTTCCAGACTATTGCAATAAAGTGAATATTGCAATAACATGAATCTCACAATATTTTTTTGTTTCCTGGTGCATGTAAAAATTATGTTTTCACTATACCTGTAGTCTATTAAGTGAACAATACTATTATGTCTAAGAAATGTATATACCTTAATTAAAATACTTTATTGCTAAAAAATTCTAATGATTATCTGAGCCTTCAGTGAGTCATAATCTTTTTGCTTGTGGAGGATCTTCCTTGACATGTTTAAGGCTGCTGACTGATCAATGTGGTGGTCGCCAAAGGTTGGGGTGGCTGGGACAATTTCTTAAAATAAGACAATGAAGCTTTTGGTATCAATGGACTCTCCCTTTCAGTAAATATTTCCCTGTAGCATGAGATGCTATTTCATAGCATTTTATTCACAGCAGAACTTTTTTCAAAATTGGAGTCAAAGATCTCGAACCCTCCCTCTGCTTTATCAATTGAGTTTATGTAATATTCTAAATCCTTTGTTGTCATTTCCACAGTGGTCACAGAATCTTTACCAGAACTAGATTTTATATCAAGAAACTATGTTCTTTGCTCATCCGTTAGAAGCAACTCCTTATTCCTTCAAATTCCATCACACCTGCAGGCTCCATTTCTAATTCTAGTTTTCTTGCTACATCTACCACATCACCTGTGATTTCTTCCACTGAAGTTTTGAGCCCCTCAAATTATCCACAAGGGCCAAAATCAACTTCTTCCAAACTTCTGTTAATGTTGAGATTTGATCTCTTCCCAGGAATCACAATTATTCTTAATTTAATCTAGAATAGTGAATCTTTTCCAGAAGTTTTCAATTTACTTTGCCCAGATCCATCACAGGAATCACTATGGCAGCTACAGCCTTACGAAGTGTATTTCTGAAGTAATAAAACTTCAAAATAAAAATTACTCCTTTATCCATGAGTTGCAGAATGGATATTGCACTAGTGGGCATGAAAACATTAATGTCCCTGTGCATCTCCATCAGAGCTCTTGGGTAATCAGGTGCATTGTCAATGAACAGAAATATTTTGAAAGGAATCTTTTTTTCTGAGCAGTGGTTCTCGACAATAAGCTTAAAATATTCAGTAAGCCATTCTGTAAACAAATGGGCTGTCACCCAAGCTTTGTTGTTTCACTCATAGAGCACAGGCAGAGTAGATTTAGCATAATTCTTAAGGGCTCTAAGTTTTTGGGTATGGTAAATGAGCATTGGTTTCAACCTAAAGTCACTAGCTGCATTAGGCCTAACAAGAGAGTCAGCCTGTCCTTTTAAACTTTGAAGCCAGGCATTGACTTTTCTCTAGCTATGAAAGTCCTAGATGGCTTCCTCTTTTAATAGAAGGCATTTTCATTGACATTGAAAATCCATTGTTTAGTGTAGCCACCCTCAGTAATTGTATTAGCTAGATCTGCTGGATAACTTGCTGCAGCTTCTCCATCAGCACTTGCTGGTTCACTTTACACTTCTATGTTTTGGAAATGACTTCTTTCATTAAGCCTCATGAGCCAAACTCTACTAGCTTCAAATGTTTCTTCTTCATGCTCTGGATTAAGCTTTGGCTTAAGGAAATGTTATGACTGGTTAGATCTTCTATCCACATTACTAAAACTTTCTCCCTATCAGCAATAAGTCTGTTTCACTTTCTTGTCATTGATGTATTCATTTGAGTGGCACTTTTAATTTTCTTCGAGAATTTTTTGTTTGCATTTACAACTTGGCTAAGTGTTTGATGTAAGTGGTGTAGCTTTGGACCCACTTCAGCTTTCAACATGCCTTCCTCACTAAGCTTAATTATTTCTAGCTTTCAATTAAAGTGAGAGATGTGCAACTCTTCCTTTCACTTGAACACTTAAAAGCTATGTGGAGTTATTAAATGACCTAATTTCCTTATTTGTTGTATCTTAGGTAATAGGGAGGCTTGAGGAGAGGTAGAGAGACAGGGGAATGGCTGATTAGTGACACAGAACACACACAACATTTATCCATTAAGTTTGCTGTCTTATATGGACGTGGTTCATGGTGTCTTGAAACAATTACAATCATGACATCACAGATCACTGATCAGAGACCATCATACCAGATACAATAATAATGAAAAATTATTGCAATGTTGTAAGAATTACCAAAATGTGACACAGAGACACAAAGTTAGCACATGCTATGGTGCCAATAGACTTGCTCGATGCAGGGTTGCCACAAACCTTCAATTTGTAGAAAAGGCAATATCTGCAAGTGCAATAAAATGAAGTATGCTCATATATTACCCTAATGGTTTTATACTACATATTATAGAGCTTTAGGAAGGGAAATTGAATATCATGACGTGTTTTTATTTTAACAAACACATCTGAATCAGTTGGTTCAAATCATGGAGTTCTACTCAGCCACAAAAAAAGATGGTGATCTAGCAGCTCTTGTATTATCCTGGATAGAGCTGGAACCCATTCTACTAAGTGAAGTATCACAAGAATGGAAAAACAAGCACCACATGTACTCACCATCCAATTGGTATTAACTGATCAACACTTATGTGCACATATAGTAGTAACATTCATCGGGTGTTGGGTAGGTGGGGGGGAGAGAAGATGGGTATATTCACACCTAATGGATGTGGTGCGCACTGTCTGGGGGATGGACATGCTTAAAGCTCTGACTTGGGTGGAGCAAAGGCAATATATGTAAACTAAACATTTGTACCCCTGTAATATGCTGAAATAAAAAAAAATTAAAAAACCAGTAAAAAAATTTTAAAAGATGAGCAGAAAAAATTGTCTTGGGGGATTTGTGTACATACATAATTGTAACTTGAAAGCTTTTTAGCTTTTTGGACCATTGATTATCATTAGTAATATTTTGAAATATTTTCTTGCATCTAGACTATAGGGGCATGAAATAAATCTTCTTCAACTCACATAGCTGGAGAAGAAACTTGATTTACTGCAAATGCATTAAAAATGAGAATTTAAGTATAAAACATGTTTTGAATTAGTGATAAAATTTTCATAGAAAAACAGATTAGTAGGATATTTACTAACATATTAATAGTACTCATTTTCCAAGTAGTAGAATTCATGGTAATTATGATTTCTATTTTCTGTGCTTTTCAGTATTTTCCTTGTTTTGTATGGAGAAATTCTATTGCTTTTTCAATGGACACACACACATACCCTCCCCCCGCAGAAATATAAAAGCAGAGAACCCTGAAACCTAGACTACCATTAATGAATTTGAATCACCCAAAAAGAAGTTATTTCATTCAATGAATATTTTCTGAGCACCTATGATATGCTTGGTACTGTTCTAAGTGCTTGATATACAGCAGTGAACAAAACAGACAAAATCCCTGATTTCATCGATATATCATTCAAGTGTTGGCAGAGAGAAAATGATTAATGTAATAGGTGGCAATAAGTGAGAAAATAAGCCAGACGAGAGAAGACAAGCCAGAGAAGGGGACAGAGTGGAGAGTGGGTAGAGCAGGATGCTGTCTAGGTCTAGTGGTCTGCAAGGGCTCTGGGCCAAGACTTGAATGAATTAAGGGAGAGGACTGTGCAGCACTTTATGCATGAGTTGTGTATGTGTGTGTGCGTACACACACTTGCATGCAGGAGGATAGTGTGGCTAAACTAGATTGAGCAGGAAAGATTGTGGAAAAAGACTGAAAGAAGTAGCCAGGATCCAGATTCTACAGTTACATGGGCAGGCATTTTTAGGTTTTGAGAGGTTAGTGAAAAGAATGCTTTATGAAAATAACCTCTCTTGGTGCAAGAGTAGATGCAGATAACAATGTTAGAAGAAAGAGATGGTGGTAGCTTATACAGGCAGCAATGATGGAGGCAGTGAGAAATGGTGAGATTTTGGGTAGATGATTTTAGGAGAGAATATTCCTGGTTTGAGGATCCAAGAGTTCCTTCTTAGTTTAAAAATTTAAAGTTTTAGATTGCTAATTCTGGTTTTCCAAGGCTTATTGATCTGTCTGGGATGACATTTAAAAGCACAGTGTCTGACAGGTCAGATGGAAGAATTTAATCCAATTGATGAGTACATATATAGATACAGCTGGAATCACTCTTATTTGAAGGTATGTTTTGAGGATATACACACACACGTATATATACATATGCACACTTTTTTCCTTTTAAAAATGCTTTTTTTCATGTGATGACTCTGAATCATTGTCAGTGAAAGTTATCACAGAAGATGGCCTAAGATGAATGACAAAGCAGAGCTGAGACACTTATTTCTTAGACTGGAGCTTAGCTTTAGTAGCATGATGCTATTATAAATGTTTGTATTTCACTTAAAACAAACGATTGATGAAAAGTAATTATGTCTTCTCGTGGACAGATATTCACTTGTGCTATTACTGAATCATTTTAATAAAATGGATTCTTAAAATAGGGTCAAAATTTTCATAAAAATGGATAATCTTTTAGCTTGAATTTTATAGGATGGCAATACTAATTACTGTCTCCACTGAAACCTAAATGAATGATACTTTTGGTAAATACAGGTTAATAAAGAAATAAACTGAATGAATTTTGAAGGTCAGCTACAAAAATAGCTCTCCCACGTAAGGTGTAAAACATTTGTCATTTTCCTCCCACCAATATTTTTGTTTATTGCTATTTTGGGTGCATATTATTATGTTGAATGACGTCATTCTTCTTTACTTCCATTTCAGAAGAAAGTACTTGAGTGACTATTTACAAAGCAGAAATTAAAATGACTCACATGCTTGTTTGCATTTTCCTCAACAGAAAAATTACCAAGGGTTTGGCTGGCTTTTTTTAGTGTCTACTTTTTGCTCCCATGATGATTATCATAGGAAATGGTGTATGTAATCTACATTCAAATTGTATGGTTCAGAATTTGAGACTGATAATCTGGAATGCAAATCAAAGGGAATAATTTGGCATCTGAAAAGTTCTTTACATAAAAGCAAAAGGAGTATCGATTCTGTAAAGTAGTTCTATTTTTTTTTTCATTATAAAAATGGTATGGTTACACTTTTCAGAATTTATTGTATTTATCCTGTATTTATGCTCATTAATTTGTGCAAATTAAACGGAGTTCTTTTTCTTTTTATTAAATGACACCTATGATTAGATAGTTTAGTAGAATAGAGTTTTTTTCACAATATAACAGAACTTTAGTCAGAAAGAACAGAGGAAAAGGCAAGGTATTTATCAGAAAATAATCGTCAAGGTGAATAAAAAGACATTCTTTCTCGAACAGCATGTTTTCACTCTGTCACCACCTTCCTCTCGCTTTTCCTTTGGCTTTTTCTCTCTAGCAGTCCATGATTAATGACTGCAGTACTGCTTTATTGTCTCAGTCTCATTCACTTCAGGTGGCACAAAAAGCTCCTTATGATTCCCTCCGATTGACTCATTTAGCATTTTTCCATCCAGACTGCATTGAATATACATTCATTCAGCTATCAATTAGCAAAAGTTCTGTAAAGCACTGTGCTTAGCAGTTTATTGACAGGTGGCACCAGTGATTCTCTGCTTGGTTCCTTGCTTTGTGGACATTTTCTCTGTTGATTTCCAATATTTGAGGGTTTTAACAATCATTAAATGTTATTTGATATTGGCAGAAAATAACTTCACTTTGCCATCATAATCTTTGGAATTTCCCTGGATTGTCTAAGCTCGGGTATAAGAATTACTGCTGCAATGGTAACATCAAGAATGATTTTTTTTTCCCCAAATTTACCTAGTGCCTACCTTGTGCCAGGTGCTGGCCTGATGAAACCATGAGGAACAAGCTTGTGTCCACATTTTGTGTGAATTCTATCTACTTAATCTCATATTCCCTGTTAACTTTGATAGTGAATACATTTCAAACCTAAACTTTTATGAATATGTTTCCTCATTCTTCCTATGGAGTTATTTTCCCGTTAGTTCTCTAGAGTAGCTTGGAAGCTTATGATAGGGGTTAACCTCTGATCAAAATTATTCACTTAGCTTAACTAAAGGGAAAACACAGAGTATATAAAATGTGGCTTTTCAGGTGCAGGAGAATAAACCTCACAATGGAGGCTTTTAGTAGCCTAATGTCAACAAAAGACCACATTCCAACCATCACTTCTGGAGACAGACAAATATTTTTATCACTAAAAAAAGGATTTACTTGATGTTTTGGATATCCTTCCATCAATCTTGCATAGATAAACAGAAGTTTTTCTATTTTAGCATTCTTTGGACAGAAATAAAAGTCATTAAAAAATATCATAAAAGAGACTGTTACCCAAATTATGAGGAAAAGACAAGTCAAATATCAGCTATCATTGAGGATAATATAATACACATTGTGGAAATACAAATGGTAAACCCATTTTTTCACAAAATGAGGCTTTCCAGTTGAGTTCATTTATTCATTATGTATTTGCAGTATTTCTGTCCACTCCCCAAAGTCCTTAATGCTGTAAATCCATTCACTGTAATTATAACTAATACCCAGAATCTCAAAATCTGATGCAACTTTTCAGATAATAGAAAATGATAAAACAACAACACGAACAAAACCAGAAAATTATGGAAAAATAGTTTTCTAGCATTTCTAAAGGAGATCAGTTGAAGTTTGGGCCCAATTTCACCAGATTATGTGCATGGATTAAATGCTCCATATGTGCTTTCTTCATTTTTTATTACATGGTGGTGAAAATCCATTGGAGAACATTATATAAATCCTGATCTTGGTACTACAATACTAGGTACAGTGTCTAACATAAAATAAGCTCTTGATAAATAGTTGAAGGTATGCCTGAATGAAGAAATGAATATATTAAATAGGATTCTACTAAAATGAGGCAAATCATAGATTCTAGGTTGGGTATATATAATCACCAATTATGATGCATCACATGCAAACACTGCTCCTTTTCAAGGGAAGTTTCTTTTAGTCAGTTCAATTCTATTTAACACAGTGTTGGCATCAATTGTCTAAAGATGTGCTTCCTGTTTCCCACAAGGCATATATTATGTTGATGGATCAACAAGAGATCAGCATGAAAAAACTCGACCCGGTTTCTTGATAGACATCATTACTTGAATGAATTCCAAAAATATTTGCTCTGGCCATATATAAATGTAATTTTAAAAATGCAAACATTAATGTAAATTACTTTTGAATTATCTAACATTTTGGTTTATCTACATCTCCGTTTGTGCAGATAATTCAGAGTTGGCATTTTATATTCATGGTTATGGTTTGAATACTTGAGTAAGATTATTTTTAAATGCTATCATTACTACTGGAAACGGAATTAAATGCTACACTTTTTTGTCCACTGTGATGAACAAATTTTAATTCTTTCACTGATTTACAAGTTATTATGTAACAGCAGCATTTCTATATTGTCAAAAAGCAATCTCAGAAATTACCTATGGAAAGTAATGTACAAAATAAAAAGCTTCTGAGCTCATGGGGTTTTAGTCCGGTCTCTTCTTACGCTATTTAAATTTCAACTAGGCTTGTAGGATAAGCCCTCACTTAACATAGTAGACAGGTTCTTGGAAATTGTGACTCTAAGCAAAACAAAGTGCAGTAGGTCCTCAAATAACATTGTTTCCTTTGACATCATTTTGTTATAATGTTGATGAGAAAAAAATGATTTTGCTATATGTTATTTTGCTTTAAGTCACAGTTTCCAAGAACTTTTTGATGACATTAAATGAAGACGTACTGTATATATTTCCATTATGTTATTTTTGGAAAGGAATATTGCTAATCAGTCTATGAAGTTATGAATTTTCCTTGTAGAAATGTCAGCTAGTTGTTAGGTAGAGATAATGAGGGAGGAAGAGGAACAGATGGCACTAGGAGATGCTTTTTCTATTAGGAGGCACAAATTGACCAGAGGGGGCTTCCAAGAAGGAACAGATGCCTTGACCAGGGGGTTTCCAAGGACTGAACAGATGTTTTGTCGATGATAGGGGGTCTCTAAGGACTGAACCACCAGAGAGATGCAGAATAACCATAAAGTGGAGATGCGATCAAGGCCACAATAAGGGGTCTTTGGAGCATGCGGACAGTTAAGGTGGCAGTGACCCTAAGTGATCTACCCTCATTAGCATAGTAAAAATTCCACCCACATCATGACAGCATACAAATGCCATGGCAACTCCTGGAAACTGACTTACCAGGTTAAAAATGGGGAGGATTCACCATTTTGGAAACTCTCCGCCCCTTTCCCAAAATATTCATGAATATTCCACCCACAGATTAACATATTATTAGGGATTAGCATAAAGAACAGACCCTAATACTTGGATGATGCTATTCCTTATTGGAACAGTCCACACTCTACCAACTTTGAGAGTGTACTATAGTTTCTATACTCTGTCTTTAAACTCAGGGTCATCTTTACTCACGGAGATAGACCTGTTCCTTCTCTGGAACATACTTTCTCTTTGCAATAAAGGCTGCTCATGTGAATTGCCTTGTGCTTATGATTGTTCTGTCATATTGGCCCTGCTTGTGATCATTCTAAGCAAGGAGCCAAAGAATCAGGAAAAACACATGAACCTGACGTAATCAACTAAAAGTTCAAATGTTTATAGCGGCACAATTCACAATTGCAAAGATGGGGAAACAATCCACATGCCCACCAATACATGAGTGTATTAATATAATGTGGTATATGTATACCATGGAGCACTATTCAGCTATAAGAAACAATGGTGATATAGCACCTCTTGTATTCTCCTGGCTAGAACTGGAACCCATTCTATTCAGTGAAGTATCACAAGAATGGAAAAACAAGCACCCACATGTAGTCACCATCAAATTGGTATTAATCGATCAACACCTATGTGCACATATAGTAGTAATATTCATTGGATGTTAGGCAGGCGGGAGTGGGGAGGAGGGGGTGGGTATATTTATACATAATGGGTGCGGTGTGCACCGTCTGGGGGATGGATATGCTTGAAGCTCTGACTCAGGTGAGGAAAAGGCAATATATAACCTAAACATTTGTACCCCCATAATATGCTGAAACAAAAAAAAAAGTTTTGGTTGTTTTCATCTTATAATTGATGGCTCAGACATATTTCATAAATCACTATTTCCTAAAGTGAAGGGTCAGTGCAGCAGTCTATTATAACTCAAAATCTTTCTTATAACTTTTAGACCTTTTCTGTTCAATATAAAATACAAGGCAATAAAAGAACCTGTTGTTTATACATTGATGTTGATGAAAATAAATAGGTCGTGCTTTCATATTTCAGGTGTTCTGTCATTTCCCTTCTTGCTCTCAAATGAAAAGGAGAAAGGAGGGATGGAGTACACCAAGAGATGGGAATTCTAACTTCGGTCACTCTCTCTGTAGCCTGAGGAAGGTACAGACTCTCCCTGGGTCTCACTGGTAAAATGAGCATATTCAATTAGATTTTGAAATGAGTTTTTGTTCAATAATATGATATGGGCTCTCATTCATGAGGGGTTAAAACTCTCCAGTCTTTTGCAATGCTTGGATCTCCTATAATTTCTTCCTCCCCCTCCTCTCACTTCCTTGGCTTCATATTGTGTGATGCCCTTCACACAGAAAAGTGGTCAGGATCTCATGCACTTTCCCTTCTTTGCTGTCTATCCTACTCCTCCCATGGAAGCCACATACTGCTGGGTCCTCTTAAGTGTACTTACTTTCCCATTTACCCAAAGGATTGAAAGATAACTGAGGAAAAGGTTCGTTTTGCTTTCTAGTACATCCAAATAACCCAGCATTTTGCCTGGCAAATAGCTGCTCTAAAATATGTGTTGAATGATGAAAACATGTCCAAGTGTTCTGCATCTTTAATCTTCCTCATGTGATGCTTTCCTCTGCCAAAAGTGCAAATCACTGCTCAGTTCTAATGTTTTCTTAGCTTAGCAAAGGGGAAGAACTTCCTTATGTAAATGCATTGCTAGGAGCTATGTGAACGCATTGCTTAAAACTAAGAGCAGCAGTAGAATCAATATCGAGGATATTTGCATGATACCAGTAAACAAAGGGAAAACTCTAAGGAGAAAGATGGGTCCAAGGCAGATCTCTTTAGAGACTTTTTTCTTTCTTGAACTATACAATGTAAAAACACTGAATGTTCCTCTGTAAGGATAGGGATTTTTTTCTCCAATATATCTTTAGCAACCACAACATATTCTGGAACTACAGGATAGAATATTTCATATTGTCTGTTCTAGTTGACTTAATATTATAATATTATTGATATGTGATTAAGTTATTTTAAAAATATATGATTGAGAAATTTTTTTTCATATAAATAGTAAACATTGGGAAACAACAAAAACTCAGGAATCACTCACCTTTCACTTTTCATATTGATAATAGAAGCTCAAATAATTTGAGTCTTACCCAGAGTCTCACAGTTAATCACATAGACTTGGCTTCTTGAACTCCATTTCCACCTTGTTAATTACACATCCTGCGACCTAACATATTTTTGTGTGCTTCTGTGACATTACGAAGGCTTTTTTCTCTGTGGAATATCATTTCTGTTGTTACAATGAAAGTCACAGGGAATCATTTTATTTATAAAATTAGGTTTATACACTACTTACACAAACTGACTGCCCTGCTGTAAAGTAAAATACATTTGCATTTATTTTTTCACCTCTAAATGGGTCATCCTATTTAGCTTCTCTTTTAGGATTTCTAATATATTTTTGCAAAGAATATTCATAAAGAGAGTGATCGTCATTTGTTAAATGGCCATAACAGCCACAGAGACATATGGTAAGCATCCTGTCTCCCTTAACCAAACATCTGAATTCAAGGAACCAGGTGTAACCCCACAGTGTGACATTCTGCAAGGAGTTTTTTGGCTCTGATAGCAACACAGAAACTCAGCTAAGCAGCAATGAGAAGAGAACCGCAAATCAGAGTCACACACTTTTTTTTCTTTTCTTTTTTTATAATTGTCACTGCAATGAACGTATTGATGCCTGGGCATTTTTAATCCCTCAGTAGTCCAGTTTGCCTTTCTTACTTTCATTTTACCCTTATTGAAATTTTGCTTGATTAAATAATTGACAACAATTATCAGACAAAGGGATGCTCATTATTGTTGTAAATGCATCATCTTCATTTTCCAATTAGAATCAGATTTGTGATTTCAAGACAGGGACATGAATTGTGGATATAATTTTGAAGTAAATATACATTAAAATAATTTGTTGTGTAGAATATTTCTTTAAAGTGTCCTCATGATCTAATTCCCTCCCAAAGTCTCCACCTCCTGATGTCATCACATGTGGGGGTTAAGATTTTAACATATGAATTTTGGGGGGACATAAACGTTCAGTCCATAGCAATGACAAACTGGTTAAGATGCCTTCTTGAGATTCAACTTGACTTCTCTGGCTCTTCCTGAAGAAGAAAGACAGGTCTAAGGGTAGCCGAAACACCATCTAAGAAAATGTGCTATGCTTCTACTGCCTTTACAAATGTCTCATCTTAAGAGATTTTGTGCAAATTTAGATGAACCATGTATGAAGAAAAATTGGAACAGGCTACTTTTAAATCACTAAAGCCAGTCCATTGGCCATTCTAAGTTTGTTTTTGCCCTGTGTGCTGTATTTCATTAATGTGAATTTATACTCAAGGCAGAGTGACAGTTTAAATAAATATGATCTGATTGGAATTCAGAAGGATAATTAGATTAATGCTTATCAAATTTAGGGGTGCTTAGGAATCACCTGGAGAGTTTGCTAATACAGATCTCTGGGTCCTCGTAATTCTTCGTGTAGATCTGGGCTGAGGCTCCAGAATTTGCATTTGTAGTAAGATCTCAGGTGATATCGATGTTGCTTTCTATGGACCGCAGTTTAAGTAGCACTGGACTAGATAACTTCCAAACACTACTCTGATGAGAGCAGTTTTTGTCTAAGGGGATTAGAGAACACAGTCCTCTTATTAATTAGTCCATGCGCGTCCCGGAGATCTGCTTGCCTTCTTTTTCACAGATATCTGTTCTCTATTCTGTTTCGTGTTCTTTCTTGGAAAGAAATTTTTCTGAGATTCCATTATTGCATATCTCCAATCATCTCCAAAATAGGCTCTGGACTGCCAAATAGAGGATTTTCCCCCCTTGTAGGTACATAGGGCGCTGAAAAATAATTACTAAAATACAGGCTATATGGGCTACTAATACTAACTTACATTTAGAAATTCTACGATTTTGTGCTAGGAAGGCTTTTATTAATTGCCTGATATTTTAGTACAGCACCTGGCCTCATACTTGGGACACAGTGGGTCCTTAATATCCCGCATTGTCTAATGAGAAGTGGAATGACTGAACAAACAGTTTTAAGCATTGTGGTAAATTGCTTTTAGACCTTTCCCTACACTGATGGAATAGATAAGAAAATGCTTTCTCATCTACTAATACAAATTTTGTGTACTTGCTTGGCTAAATGGTACTATATTATTATTGCTTTGTGAGGTTGAATATGGCTTGGGGAGCCTGATCTGGACAGGGAGTATATTTTTCATACACACTCAGGGGCAAATTATGTTTAGCAAAGTGTTAAAATGCTTTTCCCTATTAGCTTAGCTCTGTCAAAGAGTTTGAATTAGACCATTTTTCAAATTTAAAAATGCATTATACTCTCATTCTGCATTTCTTTTGAACTTTCTACAAATGCTTTTATAAGCATTATCTTGCTTTTCTGCATAACACTATTCAGAGGTGTATGACCAAGTAGTGTTATCCTCATTGTACAGGCACATAGAAGTTAATTGACTTTCTTCAGGTCATGGAGAAGTAGGGAAAGCCAGCAATAAAAGAAACATTAGCTTGATTTTTTAGAGTGTGAACACAGTGGCTGCCACAAAACTCCTAACCCTGTCCTTCCACCACCAAACACAAAATATCCTGTATCCAGGAGACAGACTACCTGTTAAGAAATGGGGCTTGGGCCTCTGGAAAATTGTTTGCATGGATTACAATAGGTGGAATTTAGGGTCAAGTAAAATCATGATTCTGTCTGTAATTTCATAAAACATTAAAAAACATTTTTTAGAGTAAAAAAGATTTAAGCAATTCCCAAATCATAGAGAAGTTGCTTAAAATTGTTTATCATTTTGGTTTAAAATTTGTGTATACCTTTTAGGCACCTAGACTCACACACAAAACCTCATTTCTTCAGAGTGTGTCCTGAATAATACTGGAAGGCAGTCTGCTATGGGCCCCTTGTGCTTCTACATGTCTCGCTAAGTATGCCAAAACTCCCAGGTCATGATCATTCTTTCATCCTGGACACTTTTCTAAATTGTTTATGTAGCTGGCACTTCTGCAAAGAGAGAGAATGCCTCACAGGAATGAATTACATAGTCCTGCAAAGTTCTCGGTCTCTTTTTGGACAAAGAACAGGCTTGCTTCCTGCTTGCTATAAAAGTGGCAATTTTCTCAAGCTCAGAATTCTTCAGCTACAGTGCAACCCTTTGTTTGCATAGACATCTGGGCCCATCGCGTTGCACCATGGACTTTGGGGCAAGGGAAACCAGCAGAAATATGCTGATACCCCTGCTATTGCTTTTGCTGTGCATAAAAAAGTCCTTTGTCTGTGATCCAAAAGTCTCATGTCTTCTGTCAATAGCCGTGGGTCAGTGACAGGCTAGTTTGTGTGTTTATTCCAGTGAGAAATCAAATCTGTGACTTCTATTAATAGCTCTCTTTGATAGTATAAAACATATTTAAATGAGGAAAAGTCCCTGCAGCTATACTTGGTTTTTTCCCCAGTAGATCCTTCCCAATCTTTAGGTTTTTTCATGGAAAAAGTTTTATTTCTGGCTTATTATGATGTTGCATGAGTTAAATGAAGGTTTTGAAGGTAAAATTGCATAAAATGAGAGTGTCAGAAGTGCCAGAGATTTGGCCTAGGAACCAGGAAGACATATTTTCTGCCTCTTGAGTCAATTATTTGGTGTCCGGTAGCAGCAATATCAATCAGGAGTTCTGGGTCTCAGACAGCCGTCACGAATGCAAATGTCTACTACCATCTATGGGAGCTGAAGATGAACTCTGAACTGGGCTAAGGCAATATGGGCCAGACTAACAACAATATTTGCTACAATTAGACATGATTATAAGGTATCGCTCTTCTGCTGTTGCCATTTTTGTCATGAGTAATCTGAAAGCAAGAGCTGTGTGGTGTTTATCCCTGTTCCCCTGCGTCACCAATCATAAGGCTTTCAACTTAGAGGTGTTTATTAAATGCCTGTCAAATAAATGAAATCAACGGCCTGATTCAAGGAGGCTGTATGTTATAGTCTGAAGTTAATCTGCCTCTGTTCAAATCTCAATTCTGTCACTTATTAACTGCACACTTGGTTAGTCAATGTCTTTAATCCCTTAGTGTCCTTGTTTATAAAGATGAAATAATAATAGTACCTAGCTCACAGCTGTGAAACTTAGGACTCAGGAAATAATCAGTATTTATCAGTTGTTATTGGCACAAAAGTATTAAAACCACATAAAACTCCATTTCTAAAATATTCAAGAAAAGAAACACTCTCGATGATTTGTTCTAAATTGTTTATAGTAATTATTGGTCAAAATTTAGATTTATATTTTAGTATTTTAGGACCATATTTTAAGTCTTAAATCTAAGTTCATCATAAACTCACCTGATCTTTAGTTATGTTAAATGTGGATGCATACTCTCTTGTAGGCTGGATGAAATTTAAATATTAAGGTAGATTTTCATCTCTCATAATGATTACCCACTCTTTGGCAACATAAAAATCTTCCCACTCCTTTTTGTAAACATTTCCCCTGCATTCACCACTTGCCCAACAGCATAGCTAGTTCTGAGTCAAAATCAACACCGGCTGTCAATTCAGTAGGCACAACATCTGGTTACTTCCATATTTACCATTTGAGGAGGTGAAAGTGGCATATTTCATTCGGAAAATGTGTCATTGGGTTCTGTAGATCCTCTGCATACTCCTCCTTCTGAGGACATGTTTCCAAACTCTTATTCCTACTTAAATTTTGAAACCTCCCAAAGAAAACTTTACTCCTAGATTGAGACTGTCTCCTCACCCATCATGTAGTTGTTTCATTTTACAGCACTCTTAAAAAGCATAATGTCTTCTATAATATCTACAATCAACACAGATAATGTTATATTACCCAAATTGCTGGAAATCCATTATATATGGAGTAAATGAGCAGCAAATCTACACAGCTGCTGCTAACTACTCTTTTAGACTTCCCTATAGTTAAGTAATGAATCTTTATCGACTTCCTGAATAATTTACTCCTAAATGCATTAAATTGAATGTAAAAGGAAGTTTTATGAAATGAAGACAAACCAGTTCTGGGAGTTGGTGATAATCTTAAAACTTCTATAATGTTCTTCTTTAAAAAAAAAGTAAGTATCATTCAGTTTTTCTCCTCTGGTCTGAGCTTTAGGTGATGTCTAGCCTTAGAAACACTTGAGAACAAGAACAACAACAAATCTATAGTTACTGGTATGAGTATAAAATCCAGTTGACTACAAACAAGAGAGCAGAAGCTTCTGTAATTAGAATAAAAAGTGGGTTGGCCACACTAATTTTGCTTAATTAAATATTTATTTTAACCTGGTACCTTAAAAAGATCATCTGTTGTAAAAAAAATATAATAAAGAGAAGAAAATCAACTTTACAGGCTTATCAAAAATAATGAAGCAATTGAATGAGGGGCTGGCCCTAGGCCAAACTTGTTATCAAAGCTCATGTTTGCAGCTATTCCTGATTTCATTTCTCCATTTTCAACAGCTCTTTGCTCTTTTGGTTCTTCATGATAATGTTCATGTTCTTCAAAACTCAGAGTTAGAGGGAGCCTTGGAAGTTCTTTGCTGATATTCTTCCATTTATTTTTTTTTAATTAGCCAAAACCACAAAACTTTATTCCTGGAATTGGACCAAGTATCTAAGAAAATGAGGCCAGATCAACCCAGCTGACATATGTGTCTTAGACCAGTTGGCTAGTTAGTGGCAGGACACAAGACTGAAACTAATCCAATTCTTAAAAACAAAAATCACTGTTTAATACACAGGATCATCAAATGCAATCCTTTCTAGATAATCTTGGTAGAGGTCTTGCCTCAGTGTTCAGATCCAGTGTCCTCTGATGGACCCTTGAGCCCTGCTTTCCCCACAAAGCTTCATAAATTTCCTGTCCTTACACCTCAAGGTGATGAATAACTAATAACATAAAATGGGCAATAAATAAATATGTAATCCCTCGCAGAGTCAATATTTATATTTTAATAAGGATTGCTGGGGATACAGATATTTAATGAAAAAGAATTCATTTCCCCTGCCATTTCAGGCAATTTGATAAACCCACAAAAGATATTTTTGAAAAGGCTAGCTACTCAGTAGCTCTCGAATTGGAACTATCAGGAAGATAACAGCCGAGGCTACTGAGATAGCTAATGAGGCTATGCACTCAGTCAGCTTTACAAGAAAGGGTTACAGCTGTGCTCCAATAAACAAAGAACAATTATTCACATGGCACAACTAAAACTGTACAGTTTACCATCCTTAATCACTGACGCTTTTATTCTTTAGTGAAGATCGATTTACTCTTTTTACAAAAGATGAGAATTCTAAGAGTCAAATATTGAGTTTTAAAAGACCTGAGTTAAAAAACAGCATGGCAGTATAATTAAATCCTACTCTTGGCTCTAACAGAGAATAGAAATCATCGTCCATTGTTGCCTAGACTCTTGTCTATTTCAATTTTATTTCCATACCATCATTTAAATCATCGAAAAATGATATTGCACAATATCCTTATTTTGTCATTTAAACTCTATTGCAACTGTCTGTTTCCTTGACTGTATTTTCTCAACAACTGTCAGCTCTTTGAAAACTGGCACGAAGTTGATTAACTGTTTATCTCCAGTTAAGCAGTGGTTCCCAATCTTTTTGGCACCAGGGACTGTTTTCATGGAAGACAATTTTTCCACAGACTGGGGAGAGGTAGGGGATGGTTTGGGGATGATTCAAGTGCATTACATTTATTGTGCACTTTATTTCTATTATGATTACATTGCAATATATAGTGAAATAATTATACAACCCACCATAGGTTGGGGACCCTGTCTTGCAGCACCCAACACAGAATAGGAGCTGCTCAAAACTTTTCTGTTTAATAAAATAACCTACACTAATTACTTTGATAAATAAGAAAAGAAAAACACCATATAAAATACCTTAAGAGGTCAGCTCTCTTTCCTTATTAAAGTTGTTCTGATTTTTGGTTAGCTTCTAATTTCTTTATAACATACACTTGAAAACAGCAAATGTCTACTTAAATTGGAAATATCCCCATCCCCAATTCAACAGACTAATTTAGTGATTCACTTGTTTTTACTGACTAAAAATAGACATATCAATTTATTTTATAAAGTTAAAAGAATTATTCTGATATAATAAATAGAACAAAATATGATTGTGTATTCTTAAGGAAAAAATAGAAGTCTTTATATCTTTCTAGTTCTTTCACCTTTCAAATAAAAGTGATAAAATGCCCTTTTCCCAACCAAAGTTCTTCTGATATCAGAGCAAAAAGGATATGTCACATACAAACAGCACTCGATGATATGTATAGACGATATAATACATCAGAGAAGTTCTGTGTATGATGAAATATGAGAACAATAGCCTATCTTTTATGAAAGGCATAGGTTGAAGAGATTATATTAACAAATAAATTTATATTCTGAGAAAATTTAATTGGCAAAATTCTAATACACACACACACACACACACACACACACACACACACGTGTGCGTATTCCTGTCAGCAAATCAGCTCATTTGCCTTTGGTTACTAGCAGCTCAGCTGATAACCAAAGGCAAAATTTAATCTTGACATTAGCAAACTATATTTATTTTTAAGGCAAAAGTAGTGACTGGGTTTAATTATAATGAAACTTTTGTTAAAAGGAAACCAATAACAATGTGTTTACCTCAAATTTGCTATTTTTATAAGAAAAATAGAAAGTTTTGAGGGAAAGTTAACATTAATAGATCATTTTAAATCCTTAATTTGAAATGCTTATTTCAAGTAATCACACAATAAGAAATGGTATGAAATACTAGAGAGAAATAAGCTGGGAGTCAAAAAACTTAATTCTAGATACATCTCTACTACTAATTAAGCATATATGGCCTTGAGCAAGTTACTTAATTTTGTTGGTCCCTATCAAGTACTACCGATTCTTCATGGAAAATACTTCCCAGCCTTTTAAGGATTTTTATTATCTGTATTATTACAAATTGATAACTGCTGTCACTGGCTTTAATCCACTGTGTCTCTGTCTCCCTTAGGATCACAAACTCTGCCCCTCAGCCCAGTCCTATTGCTGCTTTTCGCACCTCTGCCAGAATGATTTTTCTATCAAGAAAATCTCACTCAGCAATTTAAATCCTTCAAGATACACATAAACATCTCACCTTGGCCAGCAAGGCCCCCCAGGTCCTGGTCTCTGCTCCCTCTTTGATGCTCCAGTCTATCACTCCCCATATACAACAAGTTATCAGAACAAGTTATCAGCCCACATGGAATCACTGGAATTATTTGCCATTCCTTTTACACCTTGCTGCTTGCTGTTTCTCCTTATGATGCCCCTCTGTCATTTACCTGGCTAAATTGCTTACCATTCTTTAATCTAAAAGCCACTTTGTGAAGTCTCCCCCGACCACTTCAGGGAAATCATATTATAGGTAAGCTGAAGCTGATCTTGCATATCTGTTCTCATAGTTTTCTGCATAGATTATTCCTGTAGATGGTCATTTCATTTTTATTCTCCAATATTACACCATTAATAATGTTTAATCTTATGTCTCTCTTGATAGACTGAGAATTTTAAATGTGAGATTTTTGTCTTTTTTCTCTGTCTTCATACTCATGAATAATATAGTATGTGTCTCAATGTAGGCATAAACTATGCACTACTGTAATCAATACATAGAACCTGTTGTCCATTTTGGTAACATGAGTGTTGAGAGAGTATAATGCATGATCCACGATTGTGTTTCCTAAATTCTCTGAATAACCTAAAATTTTGTACATGGATGTGCATGTGTACCTAAATGCTCAGGAAAATATCCATAGTTTTATCAGGTTTCCAAACAGATCCATTACTGAAAGATTGCATCTAGTTCTAGTATGGGATGAGTCTAAATTTATGAACCAGCCACAAAGTACAATAATAAAATTACCTCCAAGCCAGACCCTTCCTACCTAATAGACAAGAAGCCATCAAATTCATCCCTGGCTTTATGTTCTTCCATTGAATCTTTACTCTGCCACTTCATGAGCCCAGGGAAGCAGAAGCAGAAGCAGTGCTACACTTTGTACTCTTTCTAAGGCTTTGAAGAATATTATAATCAGATTTGTGCTTCAGAGAGATTTGAGCAGAGAGATGGACCAAGAAATTTTGCCATAAGAATCTGAGCAGTGAGAATTTGTCTTATGTTGGTCAATTTGCTTAAGTGTCTAACCTTGTAGCAAAAATTTCCTACTCGTACTCAGACATTTCATAGAATTAAACAGAATATTCTCAACTGACTTTCAGCATTTAAGAAACTAATTTTCAGTTTGTGATTTTATTGAGCCTCATATTAGCATTCTGTTTGGAAAATCATTAGTTTCTATTTGCTAAAAGAACATTTTCCTTCTCTAATTCTGAATTGAATATTTTCCTTCATTGTCTGGTCTTAAAAATGGCACTTTTATTAACAAATGCATCAATTTATGTTTCAAAAATGCATGCATTTAAATAATGTATTTCTAAATGCAATAAAAAGCTGTATTTTAGACCATTTTTTTCCTGATAAGGTCAAATAGGTTTTAACTTATTACATGTTCTTGTCATGATTTTGTTTACTTGAATTTCTTTATTCTTGTGGCAGTATAATTATATATGAATATCGGACTCAATTGTAGAATACAAATTAAAATATGCTTGTCATAATCTTTGTGTGAAAACACAATTCATCATTCAATAACAGCCAGAGAATTCTTTTAGGAAAGTGGTTTGAAAGATGATAGTTTGTTGGAAACAAATATTAACTGTGTTATACTGAAAATTATAACATCATTGTTAATGAATGTCCTTATATTAACTATCAATCACTAATACAGCCTATAAAATGGTTTAGGACATTGAAAAAATATATCAAATTTGGCATTGCTTAATGTTTTTAGAAATGCAGGTCAAGTTCAAATATTGAAATCTTGCACTTTATACTAAATATTTAACCTCCTATTTTGTGAACTGCTTCCAGAGACATGGCTATGCCATTAATTAGTACGAAAGCTATGTGTATAGATTATTTTTGTTCTTACAGTGACAGATGAAATAGAAACCAACTTTGGAATCCTATGCTTTTCATAATTGTTTCTTAAAGATATTAATTAATATTCAAATAATCAATAATTGAATATTCAATAATCAAAATCACACATTTTTTTGTGTTTTTTTTTTTTTTAATTTCAAAGAAAACATACAGAAGCTACCTTGTACAACAGAAAACAGTGGCTGCTCTGGTTGAAGAATCTAACTGAAGCATCTGGATTGAGACCCGCGGCCATTTCTTCCTTACTGTGCATCCTTTGAAAAATACTGGTATAGATCATTGATAACTTCTAGCTGGCACCAAGTTTTACCAGTAGGGACATATAAATAACAGTCTTTAAGTGAATTCAAACTTTCAGTTATAGTTAAAATTATACCTTCATAAATTCAAGTCTTTATTAAATTAACTTAATTTTTATTTTTCTATTTACTATAAGAATAATTTTAACTCTCCTACAATGATTTTAAATGTTGAAAAAAGAGGAACTAGTAATTTCTGAATGACATTTCAGAAAATTATTTGTGGAATTTATGTTAAAAATCCTTAAAGATCATTCTCTATTTCATGGGGGCTTCGTTATCTCTCTTTGTTACCTATT
>RJWJ010024894.1:0-24422 GCA_004363605.1 Indri indri | reverse complement strand
TCTTAAAGATCTCCTTCTTTAAATTCACCCTGTATCTTATTGAAGTATGCAATAAAAAACTCGGTCTGGTCTCAACGTGCTAAATGCTACTGCTGAAAGGGTGTTAGACTGAAGGAATCCAGTGGTGAGTTGTAAGTGACACATGCACGGAACTGTTAACAATTAACCTTTTTCTCCCTCTTGGAATTCACAAGGGACTCGGCCCACAGGAAACCAGAGTTAGCTTTCTTCTTTCAGTTAAGAGTAAATGCCTTTTGCAGAAAATACTGCATGCTGACCGTATTAAAGATAAAGTCGAAAATAATTTAATGTAACATCACTACCCACAGGTTAGTCAAGCATTAAAAGAAGTTGACATGGATCGAGGCTGGGAAGACTTACTCTTATGAGTGTAAACACTGAATAATGTTGAAATCTAAGGCAAACTGAACAGGGCAAGTAAAGATATTACAAATAAACTCCTGTCAAAAGCAAAGATAAGCGAGAGTGATTTTAAAATTATTTTTGAATATCCTAAAGGGACAGATTATACAATCTTGATTACTTTGAGGATGAATGTACATGAAATGCCAGTGTTACTGTGATGGAGAGATTTTTTTGTTTTCTCTTCTTTTCCCAAAAAGAGATAGTCTCAGCTTAAGGGAAATGACTCTTACAACCCTAGCATTGTTTTTAGGAAAAGAAATAATAATGCTAAAATTAGCTGAATTCCTGTTGGTAGGAAATTAATTTATTCTTTGAAATCTCCATGCAATTTTGTGAACTATTGTATACGTAGTGTCAAACACATATTAGGCAAATAGTATATATTATTTACAGAATAAATAGTGAACAAAGGAATGCATGATTTTTTTTTTTTAAATGTAGATGAGTGGAGAGGTCAGTGAGCAAATAGGAAAAAGATTTGAAAGACAAGTAGATACCTTTATGCATACCCAACACAAATTGATGGATTCAATTTTCTTTTGGGCAAATTAATAACACTCTTCACTTAGCTAATAATTGTGATCTTACTGTATTTTTCCCTTTAATTTCAAGACTCTTATTTCCCCCAGTGGTGAAAGTCGACTCTGATACCATGAGAGTGTTGGAGAAATCTCTCTTCAGGAGAAGTAGATAGCTCTAACTCATGGCAGGACCAGGTCACTGTGGGGAGTCCTCACCCCAAAGATCTGTAAGCACCATCTCCACCCCTTCACACCCCTGGATCGTCTAGTCACCTTCTATCACTTTTTCAGGTCCCACTTCCTATTTGCAACCCTGAGTGCTCTTGCATCTGTGGTTCCCAAGCCCTTTGCCCTATGTTGTCTTCCCAAATGCACAATCTACAGCAGGAGGGCAAGATCCACACACAGCCTCACTTTCAGGCGCGGAGCTTGGATTCCCAACTTTGGCTAAAAACACAGCCCTTCTTCTATCCTTGGAGGGAAGGTCAGGCTTGGTTCCAAGTTCCCTCAAGGGGATTTAATTAGCTCGTCTGTAAGGTTATGCTTAGTTCTAACAGTCTGAATCTTGATTTTTATGGTTCTAGGATTCTATGACCTTAAGTAGTAACCACAGAATATACTTTTATATTTCAATTTCAAAGGGCTGGTCCATACTTGATTGTCCAGGTGGGTGGAAGGAGCAGAAAAACAGTAGGCTACCTGGAAGAGGTTGCTGTGGCCAGCAGCAGACTTGGGTAGGCGACTGCTCTGCAGGGCTCCTGCAAATAGGATGCATGCAGCTGCTGCCACTCCTGGGCAGGGGGACAGGATGTCAGGGCTTGTCTCCTACCTGGTCCAGTCACTGAAAAGATTATGATGCTCGCCACATCTGGTGTGTATTTCAAGATTAAAATATTTCTTTGCCACAAAACTCAAAATTTATACAGATATTAAAATGAATATCATGGAGGTTTTGTTTTGTTTTATTTTGAAGTTTCCTGGTTATAAAATTCTGGACAAGTTCATGGAAGCTGAAACCTCACTGCTACTGTAAGCATGCATTTGGATCTTCCTGTTTGAAAATCTCACACTGACGTTGAGCTTGGGTCTGAAACTTTGCCCCTTATTTTTGTCAAATGCCAACTTCATGGTTCTGTCTGTCATCCAGGTGTGGAGAACTACGAGCCTAAAATAATCATACCCAGGTACACACTACAGGTACACAGATTAACCCCACTGATGTCCCCAGCCCTTTTTCTATTTTCGTAATCTGACAGCATTCTCATCTGTTCTGGGGCTTCACTGGCCACTTTTGTCAGTGATTCCAGGAAAGCCTCTCCAGGTCCCCCCTAGATGACCTCCAATACTCCATTTTTTCCTATGCTTAACCCACCAATTTCTCCAACATTCTCTCAACCATGTAACCCACAAACTTTGAAGTAATTTTTGACTCCTCCCTTCCTTTTATCCACTCAGTCAGGGATTTCTGTCTTTTCTACTTATTTAATTCATTTGTTCATTTAGCGAGCAGTAACGGGGTGCCTATGCACTATGAACCATGCTAGGACTGGGGATACACTGGCTCTGCCTTCAGGAAGCCTGCAGACAAGCAGGTTTGAAATATCTCTTGCATCTTGCCCCTTCTATTCTATTCCCTTAGTTCCTGTTCCCTTGGCCTTGGACTGATACTGTGTTGTACTCATGATGATCTTTTAATTCTGCTTCATAGATGGGACTGCCAGATGGATCTTCCTGAAGCACAGAGATGATCATGTCTTTCCTTTGCTCAAAAACCTTCAATGGCTCCCCATTTCTGACTGTGAGGTAGCCGGTTACCATGGGAGGAATGCTGGACTAAGAGTCAGCAGGCTGGCTCCTGGGAGAGCAGCGGGCTGCTGTGGGAACCAAGTGGTTTTCTAACCCTGCTCTGCCTGAAACTCACTGTCTGACTTGGGATACATTTCTGATCTGTTTCCTTATCAGTAACGGGGTAGGGGTTGGAGGACTGGGTGTGGTGAATTCTAAACACCCTTTCAGCTTCTATTTACTGCCATCGTTCTATGTTTAGAGCACTCTCCATTTTCAGACTCAGGGGCCTTCAAACTTTGGGATGTCTCCTAGCGTGTGTATAGGAGATTCCTAAAGAAATTTAAGAACGTTTTCCCAAGGAAATCTGCTTTTTTCTCCTATGAAGTTGGAAAAGCTTCTTTGATTTATCTCCAGAAGGAGATGGTTTAACAATTCTCTGCTCTCTTCTTTCTCGGTGCGAAAATGATTACCAGGGCAGCCACGAGCTATGGTATGCATTCGGCTTCTCCTGAACCAGTCCTGGTGTGTCAGAAGGCAGAAGCAGGGCAGCTGAGGCTGCCCGTGCTGTTTCATTAAGCAGAACGTGTTTAGTTTCAGACTGCAAGCATGAGCTCATCTCCCCATGCTCAGTGAACAGCAGGGCAGGCTGGAAAACAATTGCTTTCTCCCTGGAAGGTTCTGGGCACTGACCCTTGTCACAGCGGTTGTCCTGCCGCACCCAGCTCTGGAATACCAGTAGTGATTCCTCCCTTTTCTACCAGGTTTCAGCCTGAATATGCCAAGGCCTTCTTTCTATTGCTCAACATTCAGGTGACGGAAGTGGTAAATTGGGTGTGGTTAGCTTTTGGAGCACTGATATTTGAGAGTAGCCATTTACACACATGAGGCAAATATGGTGGTGAATATATCTGGATTTATATTAGAACAAAATCATATGGTCCCAGAACAGACGTATACAAGCCCACTGATATTTTTCCCCCTTCTTTGAAGGTTCTATGACAAATTTGTTGTTGAGTTATGGTCATCACAGCCATATAAGGAACAGCAAGGAAAAATGATAGTCCGTCATATATTACCATGATGTTCCCGTGTTATTCAGGGTGATTATACTGATTCTAGAAGTATATCATATTGACTGCCAGCTCGAGTCCTATCCACTGCTGTGCCCCCGCCATGACCTCCACGGCTACGGAGCCTCTGTCTGCTGGCTTCGGGGAACTTGTGTGTGCAGAGAAGAGTGTGATGGGAAGATAATGAGAAAGGTTTCTCATTCCTTTTATTACATTTGCAGTTATGTACTTGAATTTCACTGAGATAACAGCAATTAGTAGTTTTGGTTAGAGAGAAAACAATATAGTATGTTAGGAGGCTGTTATGCAGTTTACATGGGTTTTGATGATTTCCATGTAAAGTTATGCCTTATAAAACCATGCCTAAATTTTTAGAAAATAATGATTAATTTCTTAGCAGATATATTTAAGTTAGATCATTTTGGTGGC
The DNA here is from genome assembly GCA_004363605.1 of Indri indri. Lineage (NCBI taxonomy): Eukaryota > Metazoa > Chordata > Mammalia > Primates > Indriidae > Indri > Indri indri. The sequence goes on along the minus strand of RJWJ010024894.1, from coordinate 20,188 downwards.
AATTATGTATATGTAAATAAAACAAGTCGTAGGAATTTGTATATTATCTGTATTTTTCATCAGTTTTGGTTTTAAAAGACCAAAGTTAGACTATCCTTTTCTCTCTCTCTTTTTTAATTCTAGGTATGTCTTATCCCCACTTTTAGCCTTTTTTCTCTCCAAATGAGGTATGATTAGTCCTTCTGAGTTGAGTTACTGTTTATAAAGCACTTGGAACAGTGCCTGTTGCATGGTAAGTGTTAAATAGAATAAATAAATAAATGCAAAAATTAATTAAGTTAATTAAAAATAAAAACTCAGGAACATTTTGGGGGAAATTCTGATAACTTGGCATTATCAGTAACTCACATGTGAGAGTGATTTTAGGATGTACCCCACATAAATGGGATTTAAACCAGATTGATAAAAGTCAATGTTTATGTTTAAAAATAAATATGTAAATCTATATTACACAAATTCTTATTCATGCTTATTGCAGAAAATATATGCAAATACAGATTTTAAAAAAGTTGCACTACTAGAGACAATCGTCTTAATATTTTGTTGTACTTTTATTCAGAATTTTTCCCTCTGTTTACATATATAAATATTTAAAAATATAAATGTGTGTACTTATTAAGTTATATTTTTAAAGATATACATATATATGTATGCATATTTTAAATATGTTTTTCAGTAGATCTGTGTTTTTCATTGATTCAACAAATCCCTACAAAGCAGTTTAAATTATTGCCATGCTGATAACCATGTGGCAGGCCCTGAGCTCTGTGTTCTACATTTATTATTTTGTCTGGTCCTTATAACTCCTGTGAGGTACGACTATTATGTCTACTTTACAGAGGAGAATCTGAGGATTACACTAAAGAACTTATCAAGGCCACAGCTGGTGTCTGAGCTGGAATTCAAATCCAGTGTGTTCTGAATCACTGGGTTTTTATGCCAGATATCTCCATGGACTAGGATAACAATTCATTACATTTGTAATATTTAGAGCAATGTCTTCATAAGAAGGTACATAAATCAGTCATCAGAATCACAAACTGTATTCAACCCATTTTCAATACTTTGGCACCTAGGTTCAACTTGCCAGCTGAGATTTCCACAACATGAGAATCAAGAGATCTGGGTTTTCATCCTGTCCTCCTAACCGACTGAATGATCTCACACAAGTCAACTTGCTCTTACTGGTTTCTCTTTCATTGTCTGTAACATGAGAAGATCAGGCCATGAGTTATTTAGTCACCTTTAATTTATTGAACATGTTTGAAAAGACACATTAGACACTGGGATAACAAAAGAAATAAGATATAATCCCTCTCCTTAAGGCGCTCCCCTTGTAATAGAATAAAGTCTGCCAGGCTTGAGGGTGATGTGTGCTTGGACAGAGGTGTGAGCACACTGCTGGTGGAGCCCGAGAAAGGAGCAATGCCTCCTCCCAGCAATTCTAGCTCTGCAGCTTATGACTCTGAAGATGACCATGCTTTGCTGATGGATCTCTTCTCCATCCTTTCAAATGTAATTCACTTTAAGGTGAAAAATATGTGTTTACTGAGGGCTTTAACATAGAGCCACATGAATAGTAGCTTAGCTCACTTAAACACTTCATTAGAGAAAATTGCAATGACAATATAATGTTAGCCATTTGGCTTCTTTTTTGGGTTAAGATAAAAGCTTTCAGTAAGTATGCTATAAATTAAGAAATGATTCCAGCTTTGCAGAATTTAAAAATCCATCATTTCCTTTCATTCTATTGAAAAATAAAAGCAAAATGCTATATAAAGATAGAATTCACCCCACACAAAAGATGGATATTTGTGGTTTTTCTTTGTAAGTAATGCCGAAAAGTCTTTAGATAAATTGTTTGGAATAAAAACCTCACATTTCATATTTCTTAGTAAGATATTTGTAAATGGAAAAAGTTCAAGTCATATTTTGTTAGAGTAGATTGAGATGCATATTTCTAAAGAGAATAGTCATACTTGATGATTTATTTATTTTACTCACATGCTGTTTCATTCTACAAAAAGATCATATATAACCTCGCTTTTTAGTTAAATTGCAAAGCCTTCTCATTGCTGCAGGAAATAAAAATTTGCATATTATATTACTAAATATTGCTAAATATCCATAGCCTATTGACTTTGAGACATTTTATATCCCAAGACTTTCCAAGTATAGACTTCAGAATACTTTGATAAATAATATGACTAAATTATCATTCATTTGTTTAAGGTAGAATTAAGTGGTAATATGGTTGTCATGAAGACTGAGGCATTGACAGTATTCACATTCGATTTGAATTTAAAGAGGTAGATTTGTCGGGGGAGGGAGGAGAGAAACATGGAGAGGGCAATAGGCTTCATTCATGCTTCCTTGTCGAAGACTTTGTTCACAGGGCACCCAAAGTTCCCAGCGATGGCACTGCTTTGGCAGTCCAAGACATCTCCACTTATCCTCTAAGAAGTGACATCCAAAGAGCAGTCAGGTGTCAGAACCCTGGTCTCTTAAGTCTTGGTGTAGGGCGCTTTTTACTGTACCACCTTGTAGGGATTAGTGATTTTTTTGGGGTGGGGAACAGGCCCAAATGAACTCTACTTAGAACTTTCTGGTTCAAAAAAGGATAGTGAAGGTAATTGTCCTATTACTTACTCAAAATGTCTGCTAGTAACTCAATCACCAGGTATATTTAGCCAGAAAGCCAAAAGAACAAAGTCAATGTTAACTGACTTTAAAAGTAAATGACACATAAATTGTAATTGGTATAAAATGCAGGAGAAAAATATGAAATTATGAACTCAGATTTCTAATTTAGAAATCCTAAACTTCAGATGCGCCCTTTGAAAATTGAATTTGCACGGGTCACATCTCATCGATTAGATTTCATCCTGAGCTGCAAAGTCCTTCAATGAACTTTGTGCATAATATCTTTCTGGTTCTACTTTGAAGAATATTCACACTACTTTGTGATTGTACAGAGATGAAAAACATTAACTTGTTATTCTTTGAGTGTCTTTTTCTCTGGGTGGCTGCATGTGTTTTGGGTTCTGGTTTGTAGATGGAGGGACTGTGTGTCACAGAAGACTCCACAACAGAAGACTCCACTCCTATCCTCTTATAGGGATAAGAGCAACCACTAGTCTCCTTTTTGATAAAAATATTATTTACCAAAACCACTAATTTTATACGTATTCTTAAAGAATAAATAACCCTTTTCTATCTTAGGTCTCCACTTTTAGAAATTTATCTCAGGGTTAGGCAAAGAAGATGATGATCCCTCGGCTAGGCTGTTCCATTACTCTTAGCTTCCTGATTTTATTACTGAATCTGCCTCTTAATTTTCCCCAGCTGGGTCACCTTTGCTCAGGGGAGACTTTCTTGGCTAATGACAGTCAGGATGCTGTTATTTCTGAACAATTAAAACACAATCCACATCTCCTCTAATTGACAAACCTCAATGATTACAATGAAAGACCTTCTAATACGTTAAAACCAGAACAGCTCTGAGTGGCTGGGTCCCAGGGAGCCAATGAGAGATGGGTGGATGGGTCACCTGACACAGGGCCTGGCAATAAAAGAAGAACTAAAGGGGGTGAGCTAGGTGGAGATAAAGGTGAAAGCATTTTTATTACTTGGCAATCCATCATTTTAAGGAGGGGAGAGCCCCAAAGAACAATGGAACTATGCAGATACGGTGAATTTGGCTGCTGAAGCAACAATCGTTACTCTACAATGGTGTTGTCAGTTGACAACATCTATTTATTGAACACAGCGCAGAGCAGTGTGCTAGGCATTGCGCCGGGGCTTAAACGACACAGACACTCTCAGATTCACACCCCTCCTCCCTGCAACATGGAGAGAAGGGAAACAGGGAAGAGACGTTTGCTTCCTCCCTTTCCTTAAAGTTTATGCTATAGCTAGTTACACGTTCTACCGAGATGATTTCACGTGATGACGGTCTTTCTCAACTCTAATATCCTGTTAAGGAAAGATAAGTCTTTCCTGAAGAGCACATTAATACAGTTCCATAAATTACGGTTGTAATACAGGATGAAACAAGAATAAAATAACACTTTGTTTATGTTGAGTCCAGTTTTCCAAGTCTCTTCAGGTCCCTTTAAATAAGAGTACTGCAGGTTCCCCTCCCCGCTTCCTCTTCCTCACCCCCTACCCCATTGTGCCCCATCCTCATTTGGAATAACCACCCCCTCTCCACCCCATGGTTTGGTTTTCCTTCAATCCACAGGAACACAGCCTCTCACAGAAGTAAGGAAGCGTGTGCTGAGGATAAAAGCTGTTACCCCCGTGGAGTCCTGAGTGGGCAGTTCGAGCTATGGCTGGGAAACGTCCCTCCCCACCTCCCACCCCTGCCCAGTCAATTAAGCAGAGATTCTTTTTGGATAACTAGGTTCTCTGTGGGGACACTGACTATCCATCCAGACTGCTAAGCCTTTACTCACTTTCACCTAGTATTAATTTAAGCAAATCCACACTTGACTCAGAGCAAAAATGCTTTGATGCTGGTGCAGAAAAAATGCAAAGATGCAAAGATGCTGGTGCAGAAGAGAAAGCTAGCAGGATTAGGGCAGAAAGAAAGCATGAGTGAGGTGCTGGGCCTCCACCCACATCAGCCCGTGTCCGGACTTGCTTGCCGTAACTCCCACCTTTTTGCGTACTTTGGATTCCAATGTCCTCCTCAAATGTTGGGAGGTGTCTACATGATCTTACACAGTTGTGGGCTGAATTGTGCGTCCTCTATACATTCATGTGTTGAAGCTGCAACCCCGCTACCTCAGAATGTGACTGTATTTGTAGCTAGAGTCTTTCTTTAAAAAGGTGATTAAGTTAAAACAAGGCCGTCAGGGTAGGCCCTAAACCAGTATGGCCGGTGTCCTAGACATCCATGCACACAGAGAATGACTAGTGAGAGCACCACCGCAGCAAGAAGGTGGCCATCTGCAAGCCAAGGAGAGAGGCCCCAGGAGAAACCAACTCTGCCAGCACCTTGATCTTGGATTTCTAGCCTCCAGAACTGTGAGGAAATAAATTTCTGTTGTTTAAGCCACCCAGTCTGTGGTATTTTGTTGGGGTAGCCCTAGCAAACTAATACATATATGATGAAGCCCTGGAAAACAAAGGGCTCTCATTTCTCTGTTGTATTTATTGGGTTCATCCTGTTTATATAGAGCTCCTACTTCTGAGTGCTTACCTTGTGCTAGATACTGTGCCAAACACTTACCCTGTATTACCTCATTTAACAGTTAAGCTGAATGATCCAAAACCCTTTAGAAGACATATTTAGCTGAAAGTTCAATATTATAGTGAAGCTGTTTCAAAGAAAAATTGAAAGTATTTTTCTTTATCTTATAATTTGTTACATTCTGTTACATTTTAAGATAGTACTAATCTAATGACTGACAATTTAATTTGCCAAAATCATTAAACCAAATAACATCTTTAATAGTGGCTGCTAGATAGGGGCAGCTGTATCTCTCAATACCATCTTCGGAAAAAAAACAGAGTAGAAAACATATCTATAAATGAGAATTAATTGCTACAAATTACCTGCAAAGGGGAAAATGTCAAGTTGATATAACAAATATATTGACCCATGGATTTACAACTGTATAATAATTTGGTACCTGGTTTATTTCTTAAAGACCTGGCCCATTTCTCATTCTCTTCTACTACTATACTATGTGTACATGATGTTTCAATAGTCAAGCAAAAAAGATATATGTACCATCTCGGCCTTTGTTGTCTAATTGAAACTTTTTATGCATAGCAATTTGTTACCATTTTGCATTATCACCAGAGCTCATTTCTCAAGGAAAAAAAATTAGCACCAGTTTAAAAGAATGTTTCTTTAATCACCAGTTCTGATTGTCGGTAGTACCATTTTGTAGATAGTTTTTAGCTGACTAACAAATCTTTTATTTTATTGGCTGTCTCATTTTGCTCTCTTGCATATTTCACGTTTATGGTCTATTCAGACATTCTCCTGTTTTGTTAAGTAGAAATCTGTGTGGTCTTTGATGTAAGACATAATTTATTTGACAAGGAAATATAAGTCTGTGCCCTGAATCTGCATTTAACTGATGGATTGAGAAATTTAAAAATTGCAGCAAGATAGACTCTCTCCCAGATTGCTGTACTACTTGCATTTTGCTAATCTGTTTGGCAGTGAATTTACATATATGTGTCCATATATGAATATATGGAGATTCACACAACTGTGCAACTGTACTCATGCACAGTTTTTCTATATTATTAATAGAAAAAGCAGTCTCATTTTATTAGTCATTAATAGTCTCTGTAAAAAATTTTTAAAGAATTTTTCCTGAAATTAAACTCAAGATACTTACTTTATCTTTATATAGATAGTTATAACTTTATGAAGTGAGTCATAATGCCTTCAAATCTGTGCTGCTCACTCCTCAACCTGGTAAATGGAAGTTCTGTTAGCATTTCAGGATTTATATATTTCATACATTCTCCCAAGTGTGTGTCCCAGTTCTGGTAATTGGAAACTTACTTGTAGCTCATTCCCTCTGCTCAAACTGCTTGTCAATTAACCTTTGCAAAATGAAAGTTTTAAAAAATACGACTTTCATATTTCAATCATGTTCATTTTCAATCATTTCAAAACGTAGAAATTGAATAACACTCGGGAGTCCACAATGCTTTTTATGTGTCATTTAAGGTTTGAAACATCTCTTTGATGTTCAAATACGACTACATTTATATTCAATGTATGATATTAAGTGGTTAAAATTACTTGTCCTGGGCATGCCCCTGCTCTGTTTATGGGTATGGACAAAATACTAAGCATTTTTCACAAACATGCACCATTTCCATTGATGTTTTTGACTGCGGTCTGTGACATGCTAGGCCGTACTAAGGAATGGGGAAGAAAACTAGGGTCCTACTATGATATTTGAAGCTTACATTTTGATGAACTATGGAGTTGCTGCCTGTCCTGAACTGTTGACCCTATGAAAGGAAAAAGCTAATAACTTCTAAGAATAACAGGACTGAAAACCAGGGAAAAACCAAATGCTAAAGGTAAAAAATATGGGAAAGTGTACTCATTGGTAGGTTGACAATAGCTACTGAGCCTGTTGTTTTTTAAAGGTTGGGTTACTGTCTCCTAGTACAGTAGCTAAGTAGAGCAGGAAGAGGTCCGTCATTCAGTCCAGGCTCGTTTGCTAGAGCCGATGGATATTATGCACGGTATTGTGGTTTTACAAAGATGAATCAGACCCCGATTTTCCCCACTCTAGCGGCAGCTCCCGTGCACCCCCACAACATCGTCCCCTGTCCTGGACTGCTTAATCACTTGTTTGCACACTCATTTCCTCCTTGGAGTTCCAATATATTATAGTAGAGAGAAGTATGTTTCACCGCGAACATCACAACCCTAATATTCATCCTGAAGAACGGTAAAAACACAACCCTCTGTCAGAGTTATAACCAATCCTTCCTATTCTTGGGAGCATCTCCATGTAAATTTTACATCATTTACCTGCCTCTGCCCTCCTAGATCTCAGATTCCCCTACATATGAAAGTTCTCATTCTTAGAATGTCCTCTCACTTCTTAAATCCACCCTTTAATATTTGAATCCCGTTTAATAACCACTCTTACCCTTTGGTCTCCCATCTGAGTCTAACCAGGCCTGACCCTGCTTAGCTTCTGAGATCAGACAAGGTCAGGTATGTTCAGGGTGGTATGGCCATAGACACCACTCTTACCCTTTGGAAAAATTTTCAAACTTTGCCTAGTCTTCTCCTCGTCTTGGAGCCAATTTAGCCTAGCAATTTTAACCTGCTGAGAGAGAAATAATGCAGCACATACATGTGATCTCTTCCTCTCTTGTGTTTTTCATCTTTTTTTCCTCTTTTTTCATTCATCATTGAACATCAGCGGAATTAAAATCCAATGATCATTTCTTACCCTGACAATATGGAAAGCAATATGGCTTTTGTATGGTCTGATAGAGCTAGATTTGACTCTAGGTACTACAACTTACTGTGGAACATTGGGCAGTTTCATTTGACCTCATAGAGTCTCAATTTCCCCCTCTGTAAAACCTACCTTGCAGAGTTATGCAAACAGAAATAAAACACTTAGCACATGCCCGACAGAATAGTATGCCCAATAAGTGCTATTTTCGTAAAAGCAGCATAGAATAGAGGTTAGGGACATAGACTCTGAAGCCAGACAGCAGGGTTCATAGTTCCAGCTCCACCAGCTGTGTGATGTGGGCAAGTTATCTAACCTCTTGGCACAATAATAATTTGCTTCCTAGGGTTTTTGTGAAGATTAAATGAGTTAATATCTGTAAGGCACTGAGAATAGTGCCTGGCATCTGGTAAACATTATTTAAGTATGAGGTACTATCATTTTCTTCTCTTTTCTCCAAGACATGACCCTGATTTCATGAGCAAGGTAAATCATTGTTTCCCAATGACTTGGGGCAAAGTTGAGCCGCAGACCTGTTGGTGAAATATAGCCTTTCTCGGCTGGTTTTCCAAGCACAGTTTTGATGATAGCACTTTAACTTTTCTTGGGAGAAGGAAAACATGGAGGGTACATTATCTGCTATGAGCTATGAATAAGAGAGATGGTGGTGTAGGGAGAAAAAGTAATATCTATTCCTCACTCATCAAAAGGTTCATGGCTGAGGCCCCTATGTCAAAAGGCAGGTTAACAGAAGAAAAGCATATAGATTTATTTAATGTAAGTTTCATGTAATATGAGAGCCTTCAGAAATGAAGACTCAAAGAAACAGGGAAACCTGTATATTTTTATGCTAAGTTTGATGAACATGTGGACAGTTGTGCAGAAGTATGATTAGATGAAGGGGGTATGACCTAATGGTAATAAACCAGGGGGAACTTAGCAAAGCCTGTTTGTTCAGATTCTTCTCTGTGTCCCGGGGTCTTCATGGATAGGGACATTACTTTCCTCCAGGTATAGGGAGGTTATTTCTGGCATGAGGGTCTTATGACCTATTTCAGAAGAGGCTAGAGATTTCTTTAATAGACTGCTTCAGAGGAGGTGAGAGTGACCTTCCTGCTTTTGCTATTTTCCCAAATGCCAAGGTGCTATATTTTGGGGTTACGTGTCCTGCATGCCATCAACGGCCTTTGCTAGGACACTGGATAGATTGGTTGGCTATAGTTCACAGTTGTTCTTACTCATACGGGAATCCAGGAAACCAAGCTGAGATTAACAAGATTAAGAAAAGGAAACCCCCAAGAGCAAACCTCTGAGTACTGAATTCTGTATCTGGGAACACTCAGCAGCGTGAAGGGAGAGCTTGCTAATTATTTCAGCAATGACTTAAGCAATAGTCAATCTGGTTTATTCACGCAGGCTGGAATTCAGAGTCACATGAAATACCAGTGGAAACTCAGTTGAGAAAGAAATTCAAGATCAATTTTCTTTTTCTACAAATCAAAAAGAAACCATTTAAAAATGTAACAGTGCACATGTATTCAGCTCAAAGAGACTGAGACGAAGGTATGGGAATTCACCAGTCAGCTTCTGGGGCTGGTGATAGATACATAAATTAAACAGACCTTTATGGACACAAATTAAAGATAAAGATAATGTATATAGCATAGATCTTTGGAATTTTAACTAGCTGTTCTCATTATATCTCGCCTGAGCACCAGTGTGATTAAAGCAATTGATTTATCCTTTATCATTTCATCTTTTTATTCCTCATCAGTAACCTCTTATAATCTTTATTCATTGCTATAAACAAAGGCAATGTCTTGACTTCGTAAAACCAATACCTTTTTTTCCTTGGTTTTATTCTAGAGCTAGTTTTGGCCCATGATGAATTGCCGAATGGTTGATTTCCTCACACTCCTTTTTGCTAACCTTTCTTGACAGCTTCCGATCGCTCTGCCTAGTAATTTGCTCCATAATAATGGCTACTGCGAGATGTCTCTTAACTATTTCCTTTATTTTTAACAAGGATTCTTAACACCCTCTGTAGGTAACAATATGCAATTACAGACATAAAGTGTTCCCCAGGGGATGGCTGCTCACAGATGCCACCAGCATTTTTGTAATGCAACTGTTAAATGTAATGAAAACAAAGAATCAGATTCTCCAAACATCCAGTTCAAATAAAATTTTAATTAAAAGTTATGAAGGCATTTTATTGATTAACAATTTTAGTAATTAAAGAGTATGGTTGACATTTTTTTTTCCTAGTTGGATTTGTTCTTCCTTTGAGATCTCTAATTGTTGTATGGTTTTACATTTATTGATAACTCTGTTTGATGAATGCAGATGCCACCTTTTACGGCCGTCGTTGACAGAGTAATCATATTGTGAGAAACACCAGGCTTATGTAGTAACAGCTGTTGCAGTTATCCATGCTGACATCCATCGGGGAAATGTGTTTGCTGCTATCATGGGTACGCGATAAATGGAAGGTGCAATAAAGCGCAAGCTAACATTTTGAATATCCTTACAACTCTGGGAACTTTATTGCATATTACAAGCACTTTGATCTCTGTCCAGTACTTAAGTCTTAATTATCAGACTAATTGCACAGACTATGTTCATTTTCAGTGGTAATCCTTTTGTGATTAGCTTCTGTGTTCAATAACTGACTTATCCTTTAATTAAAAGGACTATTAACCTTAAGGCTGCTGCTGTGTCTTGGGATTAACCCATACAGAGTTAATGTTTAATATCATTGTAAAAGCTTTTGCTGAAAGGTGTAGCATAAAAACGTGTAGAGGGAAAGCCATGAAATATATCTCACTTTTCCGATGTGTAAAAAAGCCCTGCTAAAGGTGAGAGTTTTAACAAATCCTTCTTGTAGATTAAATTTCCTAAGGGTCTACCTAACTGTACAGCCACTGGATTAACCCTTTGAACCCTAAACTAATTTATAGGAAGAGAGTGCTTACTTTAGGATAAGGCAGTTTTCTCTCGATTTTCAAAATCATTATATGTGTACGTGATCAGGGTGCTTAGCTGCTGGTGGTCCAGAACAGAGCATTTCTTTTCTTTTTTTTTCCCCATCCTTATAGCTGAAAGTTTTTTGATATTGATTTCTTTGGAAAGATTTACAACAACTTGAAAATAGACATAACAGTGGCACCTTTATCCGAGTTCAAGCAGTGTGTGGTCAAAGTGAGTGAAACATAGTTCACAGGTAACTAGTGAAATGATTAAGGAGCAGATGCAGGGAGAAACAGTACCACAGCGTGGAGAGCCTGCCAAAAAGCCAGATGCAGCTGCTGGAAGCGCTCTATTTCTTCTTCACTTTGGCATTTGGTTCTGCAATGAACATTTTTCCCTAGTGTGCCCTATGGCACAGGGTCTTTTGCTGCGCTGGTCACTTAGGACGAGAAAGAAAAATGGTTTCTCCAATTCCTCCTTCTTTTGCTCATGTCTTCACCTCCCAGAGGTAAAAGCCCTTCGTTGATTTCTTGCCCCTGGTGTCTTCACTTGTAAAATACAGGCAGCTGGGACTAAGGAGCTGCAGGAATACCTCCATTCTAAGGCTCTGGGGCCAGCAGGTGACACAGTAAATGCTGTTATGTCGCATCTTCCAAATTTTACTTTCTCTATTAGTGATGCAAAAGACTAGCCTGACAAGAATTATTCTTTACAGCACATGGTTCTTAGGAATTCAGCAATAACACGAAATGCTTACCAAATAAGCGTTGCATTCTTGCAGGAGGATTCTGTGGTGACCTAGACAGTGAGATCCCACCCTCTTCAAGCTTAGAGTCTAGCTGGTGGGATAGTAATTCTTTCCAGCAAATGATCATTGTTAGGGGGTGTAGCATAGCAAGGGGCTTGACCTTGCTCTGAATAAATTATATTCTTCCTAGGTTAGAATCCATGGGTTATTTTGCTGTTAATAAGGAACATGGAGTTTGCATGTGATGAATAGGGCTGATATAACTTTACCAATGTTGATGGGGAGGGAGTCTACCCAGGTGATTTAGAGCTGTGGTCCCCAGCCCTGAGCTGGGGCTGGACCAGTACCGGTCTGTGGCCTGTTAGGGACCTGGCTACCGAGCTCCGCACCGCCTTCCCCCACCGTCCCCGCTGTGGAAAAATTGTCTTCCATGAAACCACTCCCTAGTGCCAAAAAGGTTGGGGACCATCGATCAGCTCTGGAGCCACATAGATACCAATTCAATCCCAGCTCCATCGATTACAGCTATGTGACCGTGGATAAGTTACCCCTTTTCTGAATTTTGGATTCCTCAACTGTAAAATGAGGATAATACTAAAGAACAAATGAGATGGCATATGTGAAACATTTAGCACAATACTTGTGCGTGGTGTTTAATAAATGGTAGCTATCATTACCCGAACTGAACTTTCTATTCTTGAGAGACTGCTAGCTAAAAAATTAGAAGGAGTGTATAATATATAGTAATTATTATAATAATTTCTTATAATTCTGACCTGAATTCATTTGATGAATTAATCAGTTCAACTCCATTGATCCCTACAGGAGTACTATGAAGTAGGCTACTTGACTGATGAGGAAATTGAAGTTTGGGGTATATATGTGGCTTGTTCAGGTTTACCTGTTGTACATGGGGGACTTAGAACCAGACTCTTCAAGCACTCTATCGCTAGCAATTCTGCTAGAGTAGAGGGAGGCGCATGAATCAGGAGGCTTCACTCTTCTTCAGGTTTTCTTACCAACTCGCAGCCTAATCACTTATCCCCTTTTCCCTCAAGGCATTAAACTTTTCCTGAAAGAGTAGTTTAACTGCATTTATTAATTATATATTGAATATATAAAATCTACAGTAGTGTCTTATTATTAGAGGATGCATTTATATTTCTAAGATTCAAAAGCTTAACCTGCTGCCAATATACATTTCAAAACACATTTCAAAAGAGCTCACAAAGTGAATCCGCATTTAGTAGAGAAATTCTAATTATGCATTTAATTTCTACAGCAAATCTGGGTTAATTATATGACATTAATTTATATCAATTATGATTTATTGAGGCTCAAAATGCCTTGGATGGAAGCAACAAGTGAAAAACCATATTATTATTTGTAATATCATGTGATTATATATTATGCTATTATGAAATACAGCTAGGGTGCTGTGATCCATATTCTTCTGTTGTTAAGGAGTGTATATGAAGGAGGGTTACCAAACTGTTCAGCATGGCGTTCATAAGAGAAAAACGGTCCAGCACAACATTGGGTAGAATTGGACATGTCCAAGACAACACCCTAAAATGATTTATTGGCCCTAACAATTTTGGAGTTGGGAGTGGGAGGATGATATATAAGAATATGGCTGGTGATTTTATGGGTAGATTCTATAAGCTAAATATATATGTATACACTTTACTCTCTGCTTGTTATCTTTAATAAAGATGAAGATACTATGTGTGTGTTTTTAAAATAAGTTGCAGTTGCCACAATAAATAACTTACCTCAAGTAGCTAAGGACACAATTAGCCTTATTAAAGGAAAAAAGCTTGCCTAAAAATGATTGCATTTAAAAAGGTTGTATTGTATATGTTGCTCAAAGGTTGTGTGTGTGTGTGTGTGTGTGTGTGTGTGTGTGTGTGTAGAGGGACTCTACTAGCTTTCTTTGTTTTCAAGTTACACATCTTATTTAAGCAGTGTGATTGAAGAATTTCAACTCATTGAGATATAAACTGCTGTCACAGAGCTCTGTACTGCAGTCGCCGCTGTTGTGGGCTCTATCTTTCTATTTCCTGCACAGGGAGATGCCTCGATAATAGCTCCCTCTGATTCTCAATCTTCTCAGTCACTTTTAATTATTTTAGTGCTCTCATTTTTGTTATTAAAGCTTAGTCCTTTTTATTTAAAACTCTAACATCCTACTTGATCTGAAATGTTCCTCTTCCCTCCATATAAACCAGCCTTGGGACTTGAGCACCTTGGAGTGATTGTGTGTGTGTATGTGTGTGTGTGTGTGTGTGTGTGTGTGTGTTTGTGTGTGTGTTGCACTGTTTGCTCTGTCACACATCTCTTTCGCTTTCCTGTTCTTCTCTGGCGTAGGGGCAAGAAGGAACAAGAGAATAATTTCCTTGTAACTCCAGTGCTCAAAGTGTCTTTTTCAGTTGTACTTGCTGTTCCCATCTATGCACATCCTATATCTAACACTTTTCTGTTCATTTTTGCTCCTTCTTGGTGATGCATCAACCGTCCAAATTATGTTCTCTTGCGCGGGTGCTAAGGGGTGCTTCGATGTGTTCTTCTGAGGGCTGACAGGTGCCATCACCTGGAAAGTCCTCTGAGAGCCCCCTAAGGCTTGGCCTCTTCCTTTCTCCCTCATCCCTTATCCCAGACTGTCCCTCTAGTGGATGGCCCTCAGGTGTGACCCAGCCAAGGGGCCTTTCAAGGATGTTTCCTTCATCCTTTCAGTGTGACATCTGATATCCTTGAGAAAGTCTCTAATTACTGACTGTCAATGACAGGATGTTCCAAGCCTGTTCTGGTTTTTCCCTGTTTGCAAGCATGGGATCATCTATCCTACAAGTAGCTCAAGCTTTTTGTAATAAGAGCAATATTGGAGCTTAAAGTCTGGGTACCCTGGGTGTGCATATGCTTGACAGTTGGTAGTGGGCAAAAGTGCTCCTGCTTCTCTTGGGACATCTTTAGTGGTAGAGCTGGAAAAAATATTTCTTTTTAAGATCATGAGTCACATGATCTTTCTGCAGTAACTGAAACTTATTCCTAAATGTTGTTTTGTTTTTTTTAGGATATTATGCTAAGTGATATTTCATTTCTTTCTAAATGTTGTTTTAATATAAATACTTCGAATTAATTTTTCTATCACATCCTTACTTAAAATTTTAACCTTTCAACTAAACTGGAATTCTGTTTTTTTAAAAATAATTCTTATAGTCTTAACCCTCATTATTTTGTAATCACTTTATTGATACAATGGAGGATATTCTAAAACATTGAATAAGGGTGAATAACATAGTAATATGTAAATATCTAATAAATATATAATGTATAATAAATGTATAAATGTATAATAAATGTTTTATATTAAAATTATTTGTAGACTTAGAAAACAATCGGATAATCAAGAGAGTTCTGATGAATTTACTTGATCCTTAAATAAAGATTTCTTATTGCTATAGACATACATGATGAAGAATTTTCGTTGTAAGTTCACTTTGTTTTTGGCTGGTGATGGACAGATTGAGGGTCTAATTCTCATCTTTTCATTCCTCTTTTGCATTCTGATGGCAATAATGAAGCTCCATGAACAGAATTTCAAATGGTCATCGTCACAGTAAACCTTTGACAAGGTTTAGATAGATTTAAATCTTAATGAATACTGCCTAACAGTGACATAGCCTAGTTATTTCTGTGTTTCTAGAATGCTTTGTGGTTTTTACATTTCTACTGCCATTACCTTACTTCAGACATTTGTAACCTCTACCTCAATTACTGTGATAGTTTTTTCTTCAAATGCACCGATTTTCTTTTTGACTACGACTTGTTAAAATTTACCCATCTTTTTCAGGTTTCTATAAAATTGCAACAATTATATTCATTTCCAGGGTTTCTAAATCTTTTCTAAATACCCCTGCACTTTATTCATAGATGCCTATTTTTATTTTATAACCTACTGTTATTTTAAAATAAAACATATCTGAGGATCTCACAAGTGTTCTTTTTAGATTGCTCTATTATTTCCATTTCCAAAATAAAAGTGAATTCTTTTGTGCTTGCATGGGGTGAATTTTTCCTTATGTGCTTTGAAATTTTCATTTGCAAACTTATTTGAGTGGAAATTTGATTTTGTTTATGTTTCTTTTCTTCCTGAGCTCCACCTTTCATGTTTAGTGATTTTTGTAGCTGTCTCCTGGAGACTCCAGGCCACAGCCTGGCCTTACATTATGTGAGCAACTTAAGAGTTTTTGCCTTGAGGGAACATTGCACATCCGGTCCAGAGCCTCCATCTCCAGTCCTAGGATGGGCAGCCCCAGCCACACCCCGGTCCCCTTGCACTTGTGGGAAATGTTCAGTCTTCATTTCCCCTCATAAGTTTAATTCTGTTCTCATCCACTGAGATATTTGTCCTGATTTTGCGTGTAACTGCATCTTTTAAATATTTTCCCTTCTTATTTTATCTCTTGTTGTGATGTTTCAGGGTCATAGTAAGAATGGGTGTGAGGTGCAGTGGTAGGTTTTTTTGTGAACTGCTCCACCCTCTCGACTAGAAGTCTCTACACTTCAATTCTTAATGGATATCCTGACCTCCATTTCTTTCTCCATTTTCACTTATACTTTATGCTACTGTAAAATTCAAATTCTTAAGGCATCGGTTTTGATCTGTACATTACACTTCTTGAAAACCTCAAATGATTCCCTCCTGGCTGTCAATAACAATGCTCTCATGTATCATAATGACATATAACGTTGACTGGTGGTTTAAGATTACAGAATTATTTTTAAACTTCATAACTTTTTAAATTAGAATAACTTTAACAGACCTGTTTTTTGTTCCATTTAAGAACCATTAACTTCACTAAAAATAGTTGTTAGTAAATACTAAGGAAAGACAAAAGTTTTGTTTTTGCTTTTCTCTGGTATATTTTTCAAGGAGCTTTGATTATTTTTTCACCCTAAGGTATTAGAACTATACAGAAAGATGATTTTATCTACTCATTGCTAATTTGGTATTTCTTTTGCCTTATTTTCTAGTGTCTGGGATGGATAATATTAATTGATTTATACTTTCTTGACCACATATATAGGTAAGAATTTGGGATTAGGGATGCAGCCTATGTTATGGATCATATTAAAGTTAATGGTTTAAATGAGATTAAACTCCTGACTCTGATGTCATTTATATGTTGTCTTCAGGATTTATGTACTTCGTGGTAATCAGTGAAACATGGTGACTTAGCTAGGAAGGCTACTGGGGTTTACCTGATGGCAAAGAAATGTCCTGAATAGCATGTGACTGCCCCACAGAGAGCGCGTCTGGGTGTGGTCTTCAGCTTTGCAGGTGTGTACACCTGACTGTGTCAGGGCACCCAGAGCTCTTCAGGCTGAGGTGGTATAATGAACTCTAAGGAAGCCATAGGCAGCTTGGTAAAAACATCAGTATCGAAGGTAAACTGATGATGTGGTAAGGTAAACTATGACTCTTGGTTCTGCCGTTTACTGTACAAATATTTCGCCTCCCTGAGCCTCAATTTTATCATCTCTATGATGGGAATGGTAAGAGTTTTTACCTTTTAGGGTTGTTGTAAAGCTTGGAGATAATATATGAAAGTGAGGCATCTGGTATCTAGGCTGCATCTTTGCTTTATGTGGGCTCTTCCTCCCCATGACATAAACTCCAGGTAACTTACTGAAAGGAAAGGTCCAGAAGCTGTCTACTCATTGGGTTGGGGCTATATTCTAGGTTTTGTCTTTTATCCCCTTTTCCTGTCTAGATCCCCATATTCTGCCTCTTTTACTTCCTACCTGATTCTCTCCTTCTGCCTATCATCTATAGACTGACTATTCATTGGATGTTCTCCTGGATTTTTCATTTGCTATGTTCCCAAGATAGCTTCTTATCACTTTCCCAAACCATTTCCATGCACAGAGTCCTTGGACAAAGGATGTCTCCTGTGTCTGAGCTCTGAGTA
Organism: Indri indri; assembly: GCA_004363605.1. NCBI lineage: Eukaryota > Metazoa > Chordata > Mammalia > Primates > Indriidae > Indri > Indri indri. Next base: position 2,534 of record RJWJ010024894.1, on the reverse strand, counting down.
TCCACTCCCAACCTGTGGCCAGGACCCTGATTAAATTGCATATAAATACATATTTATCAATGGTGAGGGGCCTGAACATTTCAATTTGGAAGGTTATGAACCCACTCTGGGTGACCCGGGAGGTTTCCCCAACACTACTGTCTCCCACCCCATCTCAGCCTCCTTGAATGACTGCTTTTCCCCACTGGCTCCTTCCGTGTGATGCATCCAGTGTTCTGTCCTTCGCCTTGCTCCCTCTTCACACACCTCTGAAAGCTCTCATTCACTCCTGATGGCTCCAGCACCAGCTAGGTGCTGTCAGCTTCCAAGTCTGCATCTCTAGCTCCCATCATGCTCCTGAAATCTAGGCCCAAATATTTAATAGATTACTAGACCTCTCCACCTAAGAGTCCCTCTGGCATCTTAACCTCAGTATGCTCTAGACTTCTCTCCCTCACCTGTCTCAAACCGTCATGGTGTTACATCTACTCAGTTATCTAGGTCAGAAACTTGGGAATAATTTTTGATTTTTCCCTCTCTGTCACCCTCTTTAACTCCTCCCCCAATCAGAATCTGAGCAGTCACCACACCTTTTTGTATAGCCCTGTTACTACCAATGCAGTTCCTTTGGGCCTTCATTGTTGAGTATCTGACAAGATTCCAGAGGGAGAGCTTTGTGCATAGTATTTATTATTTTAATTATGAATACAGATTGTAGATATTATGGCCACATTAATTACATATATTGCTCTAAAGATCTAAATTACTCATTTTTCCATAGGGCTTTTGATTAGCACACTGATTGCTGAAACATATCATAAGAAGGGCCCTTAACCAAGGGCCAAAATTTATGACCAAATTTTGGTGATCTTGGTTAGAAGGCCAAGGAAAGCACAAGGAACAGGAACAATGAAATGACCCAGAGTCTCATATTAGGCAATAACTTCAATTCTCTTTTCCTCCGAATATTTTAACAGCACAGACAGCATGTGAGGAAGTTGTTATTGGCTTGGATTTCTGCCTCTTTAATTCCCCATAGAAAATGAGCATTGAAGTATCCAAGAGACTACGATTCCCATAATCAAAGTAAGATGAGGAAGCAAGAAACCCAAATAATTCACAAACTATATAAGAATCTGCATGTTCCAGTGAGAGAGAAATCAAGGCTTGAGACTGAGCAGTCTCCATGCTTTTATTTCACTTATCCCGCTAAGTGGCGTATTGATGGCTGAGTTTCTGAGCTAAGGCTCTAAGATTTAAACTGCTTATCTATAGTGGCTTTCTCTGTTACTATTTGTATTTTGGTCATTTGTACGATGAGGGGAAATTCTGTTCCAACAGCTTAGCCTTTTGTCATAATGTCAGGAGCCTTGGGCAAGATGAGAAAAGGTCAGTCAAAAAAGGAAATAGAGTCTCTTATTGGACAAGAGGTGGCTAGCCATGTCAAGTAGGCAAGTTGAATAAGACATTGCGGTGGGGCCAAATCCTTCCCTTGGCTAATCTCATGTGAAGATTTTGATTCCAAGTGCATGGGAGTGAAGTGTAAAATGCAGCCATTTAGAGCTGCTTTCTCCATCATTATCTCAGATTTCCTGATGAGGCTGATAAGCTTGGTGTAGGCATTAAACCAGTCCTGCCATTTCTCTTCTGCCACCTTTCTTGATTCCTTCCTGGTTGAGCCCAATAATCTGGGCAGGAGCTCTCTTAATGTACTTGCTGTGTTATGCAACCGCCTGATGCGAATGCCTGTAGGTTTACTGATTTCCTCACTCCCTTAAAATCGGATGATAAATACTACATTTGAAACCTGTCTTTATTTAGTATTTTGTTTGTTTATATCCTGGCAGAATATTCACATAAAGGGTCCCACAATGTGGAAGAAACTGCTGTATTGCATTTTGAATGCATGGTATTGATTGCCAGAGAATCAGTTAAATCGCAGTGTGAATAATGATTGGCACTGGCCTTAACCCTTTTGGCTAAAATTGCTTATTTGTCATCCTGGCTCATGGAAGAGATAAACAATTGCTTGCTGATGATCTAACGGATCAACTGTGAGTATCATTTGGCATGTCAGATGAGAACTAATTTAATGAGCTGCAGTGCCTGCCAATTACCTGGGAACAAATTCCTCCAAAAGCCATTCTGTACATCATCAAAATGTTTAACCAAATTCTCACTTGTGGCAGGTAACATGATTGGGTGTTTGATTAGTCAACATACTGTCGATATTATCTCGCATGGATTTATCTTGTCTACTTATCCAATCACCTTCATTCTTTAACAATGACAAATTATAATATGTATTCATCCAATTCTTTATTTTAAATTACTCTGCTCAGTATGTATACTAACCGTAAAACTCAAACATCCCCATGAGTGTGGGTTTGTAAATTGCAGATCGGGCTATTTGTGTGATGTGTGATCTTGTCAGTTGGCCGGAATGGGAAAAAGCGATTTTATTCATGCACCATTTAAATGCCTATGAAGAGGTTCTCTAAACAAGAGTAGGAAATTTGGATGGGCCTATGAATGGCTCACATAAAAGGGGGGGA
>RJWJ010024893.1:0-24435 GCA_004363605.1 Indri indri | reverse complement strand
ACTGACTTGACCCAACAAGTAAGGTTATATTTCCTGATCATAGGAAAAAACTGAATTTTGTCAATTTTGTGAAACACTTGTTTATTTTTTATTAAATTAATTAATTATGTTAATGAATCTACCAGATGATTCAAAACATGATTTGATCCATTCCTTAAAAGACTGCCTATCAATCTATTGCAGAGAAACAAAATATAAACAAACAGATATTAGTTTGTACATAAGCAAAACCACTAGAAGAATGAATGAATTTTATCTGATTTAATTACTTTAAGTGACAAAGGAAAGACATTCAGTTCCATCTGACAATTAATCTTAATGAATTAATATTTCCTTAGAAATTGAGTAATTAAATCATAATATTAATAATTCATATTTATTGGAGGGTAAAGGCCATAGAATGAAATCTAGTTTCAAAGAAAAGGCATTTGGGATGATAAGAAAAAGAAAGAAAAATAAAAAATCTCTTCTAATTTACATATCATTTAATGTAGGCTCAGCACCGAGAACAATGCTTAGCACCTAAATAATATGTTCTGAGCAAATATAGACACTGTGTGAAGACTTCATGTTCATTTCATTATCTTACTTTATAGTTAAAACAACAATATGAAGTAAGAGCTGTTACAAAAGCTGAAGAGCATTGAAAAAAAAACCGGGTTTAGTAACTTGTTCAAGGTTTCATAGATAAGTAAGTGCCAGAGAGGGGATTCAATTTCAGGTCTGTGTAATTCAAAATCTACACGCCTAACTACTTTTATACATCACCTCCTAACTCCGATAAGAATTCATTGAAAACCCGTAGGGCTATGATGTAATTTTCTAGAAGAGATGCCTATATTAAAACATTAAAAAATTTAAAAAATGAATTTAAATAACTAGTAGTTTCTTCATGTGAAAATTTTTTCTCACTTTTTAAAACTTGAACATATAAGACACTTGCTTCTACAATTTACTGAATTCAACCACAGCCTAATTTAAGTTATTAAAGAAGAAAAATAAAACCAACAACTCATGGACTCTGGGTACATTAAAAGATTCCAAAAGTTGTAAATTTGGATTAATTAATTGTATGATGATCTTTCATAACACCAGGCCCAAGTCTGCCAAATTGTTAATTTGGCAATATGTATGGAACATTTTTGGTTGATTAACTGAATTTTTAAATTTCAGCTATTACTTTTGAGAGGTTATAAAACATTAAGAAACCCTAAAGTTGAATTTATTAGCTTACAGCTTACATGTACTAAGTGCTTAATATGTAGTTTGGTACTCTCCTAATGGGTACTTCCATTATCCATTAAAATAATGATTAAAACAAGTCATTATGCAAAAGAATCACCAGTATAGTTTATTGAGAACACATATCCCAGACTACTCAATTCTTACTAGTATATCTGCAATGGTTCTAGGAATTGACACTTTTAATGTATTTTATTATAGTTAACACTAATGCAGGTGGTGCATGGACTCCTTTCAGAAACACTGCATTGAATTCTTATGACAACTGTGTGAAGTAGGAATGACTGTCGTCTGTACTTCACTGATGGGGAATCTCAGGGTTAGAATTAAGTACTTTACTCAAGATCACACAATAAAGATACTTCATAACTCTGACCTTTCAGTAAAATCCTAAGCCCAGTTCTTCTGAACACTATTATTCTGTACTCATATTTATCTAAATTATTAGTTTTTAAGTCTGGCTGCTCATTGATATCACTGGGGAAGTATTTTACCCATTCCTGAGCGCCATGCTCAAAGAGTCTATCATAATTGTTCTTGAGTTTCCAGGCATCAATATTCTTCAAAAATTCTTCCTAAGTAATTCTAATGTGCAGCCAGATTTGTAAACTATTGTACAACTGAGACTTTTAAAAAATTTTTACTTTGTAAAATTCTACAGTTTCTCATTTATCCACATTGAAATGGCCATAGATTAGGAGACAAGATGAAAAAATATTATTCTTGTTGCTTCCTATTATTTATAGGCATTTCAACTCTATTATTGTTGGACTGAAAAATAAAAGTGTCCATCAATTTCTTACTGCTTTATTGAGTTTATGTAGGACACCACACATGCCTCCCTGTTGAATCTGGGATTCTAGGTTTTAGAGAGCTACGTAAGTAATCTTTCTTTATATGGGTCTTGCCGCATGAACTTTATTAATCAGAGACTATAAGTCTACATTTTAATAAATAAAATTTAATGATGGCTTCTTTTAATTAGTTAAAATATAAGTATATAAATAGCATGCCTTTTACCCACTGCTGTTTGTAAGCTGGATTACCTTCCTCTTTCCACAAAATTAAGCATACTTATTCAAGACAGAGAAAAACAATTACTTTTCCACAGGGGACTTTTTTTAAACTCCTCCAAATGTCAGTATATATATTTCTTTCCTCATTTGGTCGTAGTTCATATAACACAAATCTGCAATTTATTTGTTTTTCTTTTTTCAGGAACTGGGCACTTTTAAATGTATTTGACAAGTTTTCAAATTTTAGATAACTGAAACAGAGAACAAACACATTAACTTGCTCTGAGTGTTTAGGAGGTTTGAGGTTATTTGATATAGGCCTCAATATATATTCCCACCAAAAAAAAAAAAAATTACTTAAATACCTAAAAGGTGTCACAAACCTTAGAGATGTCTATTTGAGTCCACAAAAGCAAAAGGTAGTGCACTGAATAAATTATGTGCATATACATACATAATTCACAGACACACACACATGCACACACACATACTCACACATATGTCCAAGGAATCTCCTATATCAATTCCAAATCACAAATTCTCAATTTTATCTGGCTAAGGAGAAACATATCCATTTAATTAAATTCACTTAAAAAAATCTGGTCACCTATTATTTTTGAGATCAATAAATGCTTAATTTTGATGTTTTGTCTTATTGAAAATAGACTGTTTTCTGCACAGTATCTCTAGTTAAAAATGAAATGTATTTTTGCAAATGGAAATATTTCAGAAATAATAATCTTTTTATCTTGGGCTTATATGATTTGATCTCCATATAATTAGATTTTCAGGAACACTTTTATTAAATAGTCTCAAGAGAACCAAGTTTATCTTTAAACTTTCCATTAGCCAATATAAAGAAATAACATTTTTTCCTGTGAAGAAATAAAACTTTCTCTTAGGCAAACACCACTTAAATCATAGAATTTATATTTGAACATAGATTATGAATATACAGTCTCAGAAGGTTTAACAAATTTGTTCAAGTTTTACTGCTTGCTAATATCAAAGACGAAAACAAAAATGAATGCTGTCTCTTCAGAATCTAATGCTCTGTCCACCATTCAGCAAATATGTGAATTCAAACTTTTATGTTCAAAGAACGGAAATTTAAAAAAAATTATCTTCGGTTATGTAGTTAGGGTGCACAGCAGAAGAAAACAGGTTTAATAGTTACACTAACAAATGATAAAAAGAATACCTTGGTTAAATACCTGTGTATTTTTATTAAACCACAGAAATTTCAAACTAGGGAGATGATAGGAGATAGACAGTTAGACAAATAGAGTTATATGTCAGCCTTAAAAAAAGGAAGCCTGCAGCTTCATGCATAAATGTACAAGAAATAAGAGAAAGTGAGAAACTGTGGCCAAATCATACAGGGGGAAATATGAATGATTTGTTAGAGACTGGCCTTCAAATTGAATATTAAATGAGAGAGTTACCTTTTTTCCTATCTTGATATTTTTCTTGTTCAAGTTTTTCATAATAAAAAAATAAGTCTTTTATAAACTATTTTGGATCCATTCACAAAGAATTATATCCATAATAGAACATTTATTGTAACAGGAAAGTAATCTCCAATCTCTGTAATTGTTTAACATATCTTTTTATAAATTTTATCAATGTCATTCATTTGCCAACTATTTAGAGAGTGTCCTCTGTACTTCAGGAACATCTTTTTCTATCCATAGTCCCGCAAATCAGTTTTGTGTACCTTTATTAAGTAGAGATATTATATAAAAGCATGTCTATTTTTAAATGGAGAAGAAATATCCAGACAAGTGAAAAAATGATTAATTTGATAATTTGAGATCTGTATAGTTGGTATAATCTATAGCTTAAACAGTTGGACAAAATTTGTCAATTTTAAGTTAATTTACATTAAACCAATGCTGAAAGTTTTAATCACTTAGAAGACAGAAAGAGTTCTGTTTCAAATTCAACTTTTCACTTCGTGTTCATAATTACTTCTCTCTCAGTGTGGTCCTGTCCATTTGTTCAGAGTGTCATTTTTCCCAAGTTCACAATTATTATAATAGTGAGAAAGCAACAAAAAATGTTAAAAGCAATAGATTTTTATAAATAATCACCTTTCATTATTCAACTCCTCGCTTTAATTGAGAAGAAAATGTGTCTAGAGAAGTTAATGCACATTCCATGAGCTTTAATCCTAGGTGCCAGGAAGGATTCATGACCTCTACAGTGGACAGAGAAAATGAAGCCTCCAGGGACTTCATAATAATCTAAGGGAGATCAGTGATAGTTTATTTGGATTTCTCAAGAACTTTCTGGAGCCTCAGTAGGTTACCTAAGAGTGACTTAAAAATAGGAATTTCAGACATCGGCCCACAGATGGGATATCTACTTTGGGATGAAGAACTTTCAACAAATTATATTACCTAGGTGGCCACTCATTCTGCTTATCCGTATGGCAGACTCTGTAGGAAAAAAAAATTGCTGCTGATAATAGTTTCTCCTTTACCATAGAAATATCAGAAGAAACAGTAGGGAAAAACTTAAAACCGAGCTACAGTATTGGGGAAAAATACATGCAGTTTTCAGAGGAGCAACAATTTTTCTTGTCTAAATACAGCATAAGAGTATATTATCTTCCAAATATATCACTAAACATGATATATTTGCCCTAGCCTAGTCAAATTTTCTTCACTTGGATTCCCTTTGGTTTAAAAGCATAATTATTCAAGATAACTGCCTAGTCTTTCTAGTCTTGAGGTGGTGCTTAGGCCATGAAATACAATGATACTATTAGTTCATCCTGGTATAAAAATCTCTAAAATTTCTTTCAGAACTAGCATTTTGTGTATGCTATGGCTAATGTAACCACTAAATCCTTATATAACCACAGAGAAAATATATTAGACATTTGTCTTACAATTTCAGAAAATAGATAAAATGTTTGGTGTTAATTTTGAAGTCTGCAAATTTCTATGAAGAAAATTTTTTAGTAGTTAAGCATATAAGAAGGGTCCTAATACTTAGTATCTGTTTGTAGCATCTTTATAATCACAGAATCTAATCATTATACAATCTAAAGTTTTATAATCTTTACAAAATTTTTCATATATTTGATAAAATCTTGATGTTGCCTTTCTTCCTATTGCAACACCAGTAATTCTTTTGTGTTACTTTGACTTTTTTTTCATAGTGTTTTCTACTCGTATGATTTTTCTAAACAATAATTTTAGTTGTAATCAGAGAACCAGACAAAACATAAATCCTTAAGGGGAATTACTTTGGGGAGATTTTTATGGATATTATGTACCTAATGTGATTGCTTTTTTCAATTTTATTCTTGGTATATCAAGGGCTTTCTATCTTTCTTTAATACTCATACATTTTAAACAAATTCCATCCCCAGCATTCTACATTCTCTTATTTAACTTATTCTGTTGGTTTTACTGTTTATACATTATGTACTGTTTATGTACAATTAACACACATTTTTATTTTGTATTCTCTCTCCCATCACCCACTCCACTTACATATTAAAGCAAGGCCTTATCTGCCATCTCTGTGACCATGGTTTGAATTACGTCATCTATGACATTAAACAACCTTGGACTCTGGTAATGTCTGTTCAGATTTTTTTGATGGACATTGTTTCATTGATAATTAAGTTCTGGGGACATGCCAGGGTCTCATAATTTCTCAGCCACAAATATTTATCAAGAATCAAATTCAAAAGTCTTTCACTTGGTATTCATAATCTATGATAAACCCAAGCCTAAACTCAAGCAGATCTTTAAACTTTCTGAACTTATCAGCAAATTGTGTACGTGTGCACACGCATATGTGTGTGTGTGTGCGTGTGTGTGTGTGTGTAAATTTTTCTGGATAGAATGTCTGTGCTTTCATTACATTATCAAAAAGTTTCAGGACCCCAAAATGGCTAAATATCACTGCATATGTGCCAGTCACATTATTATAAGAATATTTTTCTACACACAAAATGTTTTTATTCTACAGGAAAAAGTTATGGGACAATCTGTACTTTTTAAATAACTATGAGGAATCAAAAATTTAATTCTTACAGTTTTTCTACTTTAAAATTTAAGGATATGACTTTATAACAGCCTCCAAAAAATAATTGGAAGAACCCAAATATTGTATTAGTAAAAGTTGCTTATAATTAAATATAAAAAAATAATGGAAAAAATAAGTGGCATATAACTCAGAAAGCAAAAGTATCTTCTCAATGGGCAATACAAAATAAATTTACTTCATCATGTGGACTGTTATAATGAATTTATTAAGTTTATATTAAATACATTCTTATAAGGCACTTTCCTATTGGAGGGGATCAATGTTTTAACTCCAGTAAATACTTGGTTTTTAGGTAATATTTCCTTGAATATAGGTAAGGACAATAAGCTTAAATATTAAATAAATACCCTATAGTATTAACAAACTGCTTAATATTTATAATTTGATTTTTCAGTCAATTACACAATAGTCCGACCATGTTCTTTAATGAATTAAACAAAAATAATAATCTTTATAATGGATAAGTTATTTTATTTCTAAGAGGAAAGAAAATATCTTGAAATTAATAAAATTCATGCTGTTTTATTTTCATCCTGTGTAAAATGTAGTTGATGGCACAGATATATGAATAATGTTATGAGTGAAACTTAGTTTATTCCAAATTGAATGTATTTATACAATCTATCATCCTTCACTTTTTTCTTCATTCAATCATTTAATCTGACCATTTCTTATTTGATAAACATGATTTGTAAACTAGGTTTAATAATAATACACATGATATTGAATATTTGTATGGGTCAAAAAGTAAATGGTCAATGTTTCATTATTGTTAATAGTTTGTTACCAAAATAATTACATAACTCAATTTTACTTCATTGGGCCTTGCAAATTGTTCCGATGATTGAAACCATTGGTTTAGTAACTACAAATTTGAATCAAAAGGATCAGAGCAGTCTCTAAATTCATACAATGATGTTGTTCTGCAGATCTCAAAGCAAAACATATGGTGGAATACCTAGACTAGAATATGTATGGTAATAAATATGTAAGAATACATTTGACATTAGTCTTAAGATGACAGTCTATGGTACTGTACTCACTATACTAAATCCACTTTCCCTTCCATATGTATTGGCTGGAGCATATCTAGCCCATTGACATGGGAGGTTATTCTTTCCCAAATAACTTTTAATGTCTTTGGATGACTTTTATAAATTATGGTTTTAGAAGTTTCTAAGGAGACTATAAGCATATTCTACTATAGTGTTTGCCCCATGTCTCATTCAGATACACAAAAGGAGTGAATAAAACTGGACATAACTCATAGTCTTACTATTCTGATATGATCATGGGCCATGATTTTTGACAGTGAGCAATCAATTCTTATTTCATGAGCAACTTCATTGCAGAATTACCTCAGGATACTAAAATATTTAGTGGTTTTTAAGTTGTATTTAATAACCTCTAAATCCAAGCTTCCTGACTGTGTTAAACGATTATTTTAGGATCAATGAAAAGTGTGTATCACTTTGCCCATGTGCAGTATGAATTGGGAACTTTCATGAAAGCAAGATTAGGCTAAAAAAGAAATTCAAAAACATACGAGATTGTGTTTTGTTATGTTTTCTTCAGTTACTCTTACTGTATCTGGCATAGAAGTTTACTTAGGGTGAAGTTTATATAGTGACAAGAGCATGAAATATTCCTGAGGTATTAGGATATAGTCTGAAAAAGAGAATATGGGAAGAATTATATGGTATAACATGATTATAGATTAGAAATTAAAACTACATCATGTATATAAAATTATGTATAATTGTATATGTATTATCATACTATAATCTAAAACATATAATCCCAATGTTTATTAGTGTCATCTTCAAACACATTCCCTTAACTTTCTTCATTCTCTGAAATAGGAGTCACAGAAAAAGGAGATATTTAAATGTTCATGTTATGCATTTTTTCTGAGCTCATAAAAACCTATTTCATCATTTAATTTGCTCTTCTCTGTAATAAGCCTATAAAAAGTTCAGTGTTTTGGGGCTGCTAAACAATGCCCATACAGTTGACAGGCTCAAGAATGATTGTAAAATGATGGAGTTAGATGCTATAGGTCACACTTTATAAATCTGACTGAAGGAGAGCTAGAATACTAATGAAAGTCAGCAACCATTTCCTTACCTGCTCTCGATTTGTAATTCTTGCCCTGGTGGCACATATATTACAAGGAAAATATTATTTTCTAATTTATAGTCAGAAAGTCATTGGAGTGACTATGTCTTTGTTCTTTAAATAGATAGTAAGTTTATTGTCTTGTTCAAAAATGCATACTGTCCTGGAAAGTTATGTGAATAAAATGTTTTCTTCTAAGTTAACTGTAGCTTTATACAATAAAGTGCCATACATTATATAAATAGGTATTTAGAAGTTCAGTATCAATCAAACCAGTGGTAGGAAGGAATGTTTTCAATGTACGACTTTCACACCAAATGATTATTATTTTCGGTAGTTCAATTTAATAGGAGTTCGTGGTATAGGCCCATTCATGTCATATCCAAAGAAACGACAAATATTGAAAGTTGTCCATCCAACTATTTCCTTCAGTACAGGGCTTAAAGTAATTTCCCCACTACTCACTTTGAGAGGTATTTCCAAGTAGAGGATCATGCAGCCCATTTTACATGTAAATAATGAGCTGCACAAACAAGAATCATCATGGGAATTGAGTTTAAAAGTCAAAGGAGAAGGGAGAAATGAAGAAAATGAAGGATTGATTGACTTGCTGGAGCTGGTCATATGCTAATTCTTGTTTTAGATTTTCATCTATTTCTCTCACTTGATTCAAACTACAAATCTGTTAAGTACTGTTCATTCTTAGTCTACCAATGAGCATATAGTAGTAGAGTTGGGATTCCAACTTAAAAGTGCTGCTTTCTCCTTCTGTCAATTTCTCCCCAAAAATGAGATGTCCAGAATGTGAGTTCTGATTCTTTCACTCAATGAAAAAGTCATTTTTTCTTTGGTCATCACTGTCTTTGTCTATATAATGAGGGGATGGGACAGAGATGTTTCATGAAAATTTCTTACAGTTGTATCATGTTTTTTTTTTTTTTTTTGAATGGGTAGTCCTTTGTAGGTCTGCTTGGGTCTGACTAGTGAGACACTGTGGCCACCAGAAGCAGAAAAATAAAATAACTGAAAAATCAAGCTATAGTTCACTAACATTAGACTCTAATCAATGCAGTGTAACAATCTTCTATGATACTGAATTACATTTTATAAAGCAATTTTGTACTGATGTGCTCAATAACCCTGTAAGATAAGGAGAACAGGATATTATTTTTTATAATTTTACAGAGGAGTGAAATATTGGCCTTGATCTAAATGTGTTTAGAGGTGAATTTTAATCATTTAATAAGAAATAGACTGATAATAAAATTGATAAACAATACCAACACTTTCTTTTAAAAGTAATTTCATAAAATAAGAAACTCCAAATTGATTCAGTTAACTTTAAAAAGAGTTAACCTGAAAGAAAATGGTAAATATTGATCTCAAATTCAGCAAGCAGAAAATAGAAAAAAATGCAGAAAACCATGAAAAATTGTTAAGGTGAGTGAGAGATGGGCAGAGGTTGCTTTGAGAAACTACAACACGACTTAAAGTATTTATTCAAGTGCCAGTGTCAGATTTAAAGATGTGATTTTAATAAATTTATAAATAGAATTTCCTCCCTTTGTCTAAAGTAGTAAAATAAATTTAGACTAAAGCTGAATATGAATTTTCCTCCTCAAATTCAATCTAACTCTGAGGTTTGAAATTACAGGAGCTACTGAGAAGAAATGGAAAAAAAAAAGGAAAAAAGAGAGAGAGGGATCAGGGGGAGGGAGGGAGGAAAAACCCATAAGTTGAAGCCTGAAACGCAAAGATTTTCCAAACCCTAGATTTCATACTCCTTCTTTTCTCAGCACACCCAAAGAAATTAAAATGATTTCTTAGGAGTGTAAATCTTCTAATCCTTATGAGAATTTTTTAGGTTTTCTGCCTTCAAGATTGATATTATTATGCTATTAAGAGTTGCTTAAGGTTTCTTCTTCCAAGCCATGGGTATGAATCATGTGATATAATTAAACAGTTACAGGAAAGTTCCTCTTTATTCTACCATTTTATCAAGTAGAAATTGAAGGGTAAAAGTACAGTTTGGATACTGAGTCGGCATATGTTGTATTAAGTGGTTAGCAGAGATTTAATGACATAGCAAAAGTAACTGAACCTTCTCCTCTGCCCAATTCACTTGTACTTTTCTTATTTCAAAAATGTGAGGAAAATAAGTGTATAATACAACGTTTTGTATAATGTAACAATCTGACAATTAGTTTGATCATTGGTTAATTAAACTTAAGTAAATTGAAAATTTATTCATTGCTACTTATTTTTAACCCTAGAGAATACTTAGTTTTTGAAGGAGGTTCAATTTCATAATAAGAATCAATATTTTATTTATTTTAATAAAATAATCTTCGATTATTTTTAATAACAAAAATGAATCTTCTTCTTCTTTTTTTTTTTTTTTTTTTGAGACAGAGTCTTGCTCTGTTGCCTGAGCTAGAGTGCCGTGGTGTCAGCCTAGCTCACAGCAACATCAGACTCCCGGGGCTCAAGCGATCCCCCTGCCTCTGCCTCCCAAGTAGCTGGGACTACAGGCATGCACCACGACACCCAGTTAATTTTTCTATTTTTAGTAGAGATGGAGTCTCTCTCAGATGGTTGCGAACTCCTGACCTCAAGCGATCCTCCCGTCTCAGCCTCCCAGTGTACTAGGATTACAGGCATGAGCCACCACGCCTGAACAAAAAAATGAACCTTTAAATGTTTAAAATTGAGATTTCTAAATAAAATTTTCAAAGATTAATTCATACTTGCTAATACTTACTTGACAAGAAGAAAGAATTTTCTTTGTTTATTTGACAGTCAAATAACTTGATTTTGTCTAGTTAGTTTAAAAATACTGGCTGGGTGCAGTGGCTAACACCTGCAATCCTAGCACTTTGGGAGGCCTAGGCAGGAGGATTGCTTGAGGCCAAGAATTTGAGACCGGCCTGAGCAACACAGTGAGACACAGTCTCTACAAAAACAGAAGAATCAGCAGGGCCTGGTGGTGCAGGCCTGTAGTCCCAGAAACCTGGGAGGTTGAGGCAAGAGGCTCACTCGAGCCCAGGAGTTTGAGTTTGATTGACGTTGCTGTGAGTTATGATGACACCACTGCACTGTAGCCCATGTGACAGACTGAGAACTTGTCTCAAAAAAAAAAAAAATTGTTTCTAACATACATTTGTATCTGTCACAGTATATATTTAACTGTAGAAACTCAATATGAAGTGTTATGATAATTTCTATGTCTGAGGAAATAAGATTGATCCATAGAGAGGTTAAATAAATTTGAGATATAAGTATATTTGATTGCTTAAACTTCCATTATATGAAATATCTAAAAAATGGTAAATAATTCGGTCTTGTAATTGGGAGAATAGCAACTTGTGGATTTTGCTATAGGTTAATGCCAAGTCTCTCACTTGAATAAACATAATCCAAAAGAAATAATTTGGGTCAGGTAAAAACTCCCCAAATTTACATGGAGAAAAAGCAACAGAACCCAATAAACAATGGTGGCTCCCATTACCCATTTAGTTTTTTAATATCTTAAACTATCATTAGAGTCCTGCACTCCCCTGAACTCATGCACCATTTAGCAGAAGGATTTCAATTTGTAGCCTTACCATGTGATCTGTCTGGAGTGGACTCACTAGTCTCAGGACAGACAGCTTTTTTTTTTTTTTTTTTTACTTTCTGGTTCAACTCTGCAACAAAAGAAAAATTTGTGGTTTTCCTTGACATACCAGAGCTAATCTTTAGTTATATTTAGAAGAAGGATACTAGGAAAAAGGCCCATTTTCTTCTTCATTTATAGCTAACTGGTATTTGCAGGGTACTTAAATATATCTCCTACAAGCTGTTGCCCAACATCTAAATCATTAATTCCCATCCAGCTACTACTAGAATTCATCCATGTGGTGAGAAGAAGGCTTGAAAGGCAACTTCTGTATGCATATTTCTGGCTCCATTACTTCAAAGGGACTAAAATATGACTAATTTCTGAAATTTTTGTAATAAATAATGTGAGATGGCCTCACTACAGTATGAGGTGCAAGATCTTTGACTTTGGTCCCTCACAAATAATATGCCTTTATTTATATGTGAAAACAAAAAAATTAAAATTAAACATAAATATAACTCACCTCCCTGCCTCTAGCCAGGTAGTATATAGTACTATTTCTTTGATAGAAAATTGAATTTTAACAGTCTTTAAGAGGAGTTGCTATAAGGAAATACAGATGACTACCAATTATAACTTTAATTTTTTAAGCTTTGACACTGGCAAAAGTGCTTCCACCTATATTGTCATCCTTTCATCTGACAAACCAACCAATGATTCTATGCCTGTCTGAAAGGCCTTTAACCATGAAATCAGTTTTCACAATGGAAAGAACACCACTGAGCAGTTTTGTAACTTATTTCAGAATTGATTGTGGTATGTGATTATTGGTATATTTCTGCACTTGTTTGTGTCAATTCAACAAAGCTTCCCAAGCAAGGTTATTCCAAACATTGTTTGGACCATGGTAAGAAGAAAAATGAAATTCTGTGAATTCAGAATCATCTTCAATCTCATGTCATAAATTGTGTGTTTTCCTGGTCTTTGACTTTGTTTCACATTTGCATGATTAGCATTGGCACAGGATAGACTTGAGCCGCATGAGTCATTATCTAATTTTATAGATTTCCCCCTGTAGTTTGAGTTAAATCTAACACAACAAGCTGAAAACTAAAACACTTTTGTTTTCTCTGCATTATACCAAGTATTGCAGTTTGGTTGAATTAAATCTTTTCTAAAGACTAAACAACCCAAACAGTGTTCTGTAAATTTTCTCAATAGGTGTTCCAATATCATATTTTAGTAAGTCTATCAAACTGCTTCAGTAATTTTAAAAATTTTACCTTGAGGTAACTAGAATACAAACCTATTGCATATATTATCGACAAACAAAACAACAAAGTTATTGAGAATGAATTCCCACATTGGTATAAATGGCTCATCTAGTTTCTCCTGCAAAATTGAATAATAAATAAATCTGCACTTTCAGTTTTCTGCCAGTGTCACAGATGGCAACCAATTGATTTAATCGAAAATTTGATGCTTGCATGTTTGCATAGCAAAAGATTGGGTTTTTAGAGAAAATTATTATAATTCCCACTATACTCCATACGAAGTTAAAGGTTATGTCCAAATTTGAAAAAATAATACAATTAATCAAAACTACCTACCATTTAGGTCTATCCTTTGTCATTTGGATTTCAGTTATTTTTTTTTTTATTAATCTGGTTTTATAAAAATCAGACTTCCAATAAACCCCTTGAAAATCCCTGCTTTTTATCATATGAGCTCATGGGCTTAATTTTTTAAAAAATACAATATTTACTGTGCCCTAAAGAGTGTTTTTATATTGATTTTGTGGTCGACATTTACAGATTGAAATGTATACATAAAGTATGTAAAAATTGATAATCTAGATTTTTGTTCCTTAACACAAATAGGTTTTGTAAACCTGTGTCTTGTACTTTTTAAAATCTGCAAAATGGTCAAGTAGTATGCTTCATGGCTTTAATACCTGTGCTTGAAATTTATTATTAATTTGGAGCAACAATTTGAGTATTGTTCAAAATTGTGACTGGTGAGCAGCATAAAAACATTGTGTTTATTTTTATAGAAATGTTTGCTTTCATCTTCTGAGTCTTGTACTTGTCTTCAAAAGAAAAATAGATATCATTTATATTAAGCATAACTTTAAAGGTGATAAATGAAAGAATCTTATGAACTGATAATGAGGGAATATCTATTCCATTCTTTTTATTTTTTCATTTTAAATCATGTGGGCATAGAAATCAAGACATTCCAATATGGGAATAAAATTGATAGAAAAAGACAACCAGAAATGGCTAATATGCTAAATTAAATATTATATTAAATAAAAAGTAAAAATTGACTCGAAATAATAAAATGACTGAATTTTCAAAAAATTGAGGAAGATCTTGCGAGTACTATTCAGTGAGAGATACTTGGATTATGTCCACCATCTAGTGGTCGAATTTTACATTTCCCAATACAAATGTCCCAAAGACTTTCTCACTCCCAGTGAGTTTTACTTTAAATATACTTTGAAGTTCTGAAATTTGTATAAAAGTATCTGAAAACAATTTAATCATATGAGCAAATGCTTGCTTATAAAAAGAAATGCATGCATATATATATATACACACACACATATACATATACACACACATATTAACAATAGCATGATATAAAACAAAAATTTGATGTCGTTCATTCCCGTTATCATTTTGCTTTATAAGAGTATCAGGAAAGAAAAAAAGAACAAGTAAAAAAGAATATTACATGAGCAAAAATATACCACCTTAAATTGTAAAAGCATACAACACATTGGTCAATGCTATTAAAAATTTAAATGAAAACACTAATAGAGTTTGATATTAATAGTACTGTCTAACTTCTTAAAGGTAACTGTGCCTAATGAACAGTGAGTTGATCCAAAAAGTGTTTTTTACGCATAATAATATTAAGTAATCTGACTTAAGCTACATAGTGATTTTTCATAATTCATGGACTAAACCTTTGTGAGGCTGTGGATGTCTTTTGTTGGAATTGAAATAGTCCTGTGCAGATATAGTGGCAGACAAAATTGAATCTGAATTTTCAATACAATTTTAAATTTTAGATTGAAAGCTTAATTGTATCACTATTACCCCAGACTAAAAAGTAAATAGCCATCTTGATTTTAACTAAGAAATTTCCAACTTGAAATTATTTATTCTCATATGAAGTGATAACAGAAAGATAAATTTAACTTCTTGCCTAAAATTTTCTTCCATTTTCTTTCTTAGTATATTCTATGAAGAAATGATGCAGCGATAAGGATCCTACCTAACTTAAATGTTAGACATACCTGTTCCTATTCCTCTCATTTTTGTCTTCGGGAGTCTGCCTTATTAAATCAGCCAGAGTGGCCTCTTGCTCCACAAAATTAAATGAATAGAAAAATCAGGAAAAGATTAAGGGACTCATGCACCACTGAGGCCACCAAGAGGCTGCAATTGCTTCATGGAACTATCAAATGGAGTAAAAGCCACCTGGTTCTAAGAAAACAAAAGGGAAAACAAAAGAAAGAATACACACACACACATACGCACACACACGCACACCACACACACATAACACCGTTAAAGTCCCTTAAAGTTGCATGCCCCAACAATAACAACTCTCCTCACTTACCCTCAAGTTTTATGTTGTCTTCTTAGCATTCTAGACCACGAGTGATATTTATACTTGTTTAACAGCAACAAAACAAGGAAACAGCAACAAAAACACACAAAAAATTAAAAAAATCACTATCCAAAGGCCTGATTAATGCATGATATTCAAACATATACATCTCATTAGTTACATTCTAAATGTGCTAGTAGAGGCTGAAAATAACAGCTTTAATATTCTAGGTTAAAATTTTCTACTCTTAGTAATTTTACAGAGCTGAGAATGATTGCTAATTAATGGTTGATCAAGTCAATAAATGAACCATGTACTAACAAAGCACAAAATATATCTGAATTGGTAAAAATTTCACTACCATGTAGATGACTAAAAATTGTTTAGTTTATTTACATACAACACAGTTAATTGTTAATGTAATTTCAAAGAACTAACTTGTATATAATGCCAAGAGGAGATTCAAAAAATTGTCAGTGTGGGCCATTGCTAGGGTAACCATACATCCTGGTTTTCCCCACATAGTTGTGATTTTTTTAATTTGTGATACATCCCAGCTTTCTTTCCCCCTTTATGGGTCCTAATATTTATTCCTAAATAAAGATACATGATGGTGTGATGTCTTCAATATAAATGAAAGAAGCTAGTAATCAAGTCGAAACCTTTATACTCACTTCAAATTTTAGAAAGAAACTACAAATATCTTAGGAACTTTCTTAAAATTTAACTTTTAATATATGCCTTTTGGCCAGTTTCCATCCAACCAAAATTTGACAAATTACCATTCTCAGCAATGTTTGAGCATTCACATACTTGATATAGAGATTTTATTTTTTAAAGCAAAGTTTACCCAAAAGGGATGTTTAATGCAAGCAAAATAAAATTGGATAACCAGAATGCATTATTTTCTACTTATTTTCCTGAGAAAGATTATTCTTCAAAGTTTATCTGTAGTATCTCTTATTTACATATCCAACAGTTCGTATTATTATACAATAGCACAATAACTTGGAAAAATCCAATGAAAAGAATTGTTTTTTTCTTTTCTTTGTGCCAGAAATGAGGATTTCATGGGGTTAGCTAAACCATGAAAGCTTAAAGTAGAATCACTGTCGTGATGGTTAATTTTATGTGTCAACGTGACTGGGTTACGGGATACTCAGATAGCTGATAAACTTTATTTCTGGGTGTCCCCTTGCAGGTGTTTCCAGAAGAGATTAGCAATTGAATCAGTAGACTGGGCATCGTACAACCAGGTGAGGGCCCAGATAGGAAAAAAAAAAAAAGTAGAGGAAGGAGAAATTTGTCTTTTTCTTAAGGGAACATCTCTCTTTTCTTACCTTCAGACATTAGAGCTCCTGAGTTTGGGGAGTTTGGACTCCAGGACATACACCAATGCCTCCCACCCCTACCTCCAGCTCCTAATCTCAGGTCTTCAGGCTCAGACTGAATTACACCAAGGCTTTCCCAGCTCCCCAGCTTACATATGACATATTGTGGGACTTTTTGGACTCCATATTCACATGAGCCAATTCCCATAATAATACTCCTCTTATGTATCTCTATACATTGTATTGGTTCTCTTTCTCTGAAAAACCCTCACTAATACAACCATGTTGAAAAGTTTTCCTAATCAGTGTGTTTCCCTGACATGTTTCCAAGCAAGGGAAGGCAGCTCGTGAATAAATAATGAGCAAAGAGCATCAGCAGAGAATCAGTAAATTGAAATGCACGATAAACTAATTGGGGCCCTTGATTGTAGCTCTACCATTGTATTTGTGCCTAAGGATTTCTTCCTCCTTTTCATCTTAAAATATGACTTATAAAATCCTGGGCTTAAAATAGAATTATATGTTATATTCTTATCTCTTGAAGTAAATCTATGTGTCTGATTGCATACAGGCTCTCTTACATCAAGGTGTTATAAAACTTTTGTTTTTAACACCTGATCTCTCCACCAGATGGCAATGTAATGCAAATAATAAGCAAGACAAAAAGAAAGGACTACTTTTATTCGATGAATTACTATTGTGTTTCTAGCTTTCTTTTCCTCACAAATAATTTTTTCAATGTCTAGAACAGGTGTCTACCCTGCTGCTAAAATAGCAATTGAAATGTTTCTTCAGGATGAAGTTGTTGCACATGAAATTATGAATCAGAGAAACATTTAAATTTTATTCCATTTCGAATTAACGTTTTCAAAAGGCCTTCCTGACGGTAATACCCACTTCTTTATAGGCAAATAATTTTAAAAATATTTTTGGTCCATTGTGAAATGCTTCCTGTGTGATTGCTCCGGAAAACAATGAAAGCTTAATACCTCTGGGGAAATGGGAAAAGATCTAGGCTCTGCTATTGTGACTGGCATAATCTAACAGAGTAGTTCTCAGATTTGTTTCGTTCTGCTTGGTTTTTAAATAGAGATCCAGAGTACCATATATTGTAAATCTCAATTCAGTGAATGCATAGCGTATACATAAAACAGAAACTAAAGTTTCACGAAACAATACTGAGCATTACCATGTATGTTGCACTATGATCTGTTCTTTCCTCCACTCTGAGACTCCAGTTTCATGTATCTATTCCTATACGCTACATTCCCTGTGTCTTTTTGCTCTTTACTACAATTTTCAAGCTCTTGTTTTTCTGACGTTTTTAAATTTTGCTAATACTCTCTGAAGTCATTTCTAATCTACTTTAAAAACCATTCATTGTGTTCTCTATCTCACTTGTTGTTCTGAGTTCTAGGTTTTTGGTTTTCTTTTCTTATTATTTTGCAGACCTGTGCTGAATTTCTCAATCTCGTGTATTATATTATTTTCTTGAGTACATACAGAACATTTATTTTAAATACATTATCTTGGTGTCATTATCAGGATCTGCTATGGGTCTCTCTCTGCTGTCTGTGCTTCTCTTAGTTATTATTCAGGTCTCTCCTTTCTGTGTTTTCCCAGTCGATTACTGTTGCATGCTAGGCATCAAATATAACAATTTTCAGAGATATTTTGAGGCCTAGAATTATATTGTCTTCCACTAAAGAAGACGTATATTTGTTTTGGGCATGAAAATAAGGGCCCTATAAATCCTAGATCCATCACCTTAGACCTGTGACACATCAAGATGTTTCAAAACTGAGCTTCAATTTCTGCAAAAGCATGTCCATTTCAAGTTCACCCTTTCTTCTGGTGTGCAGTCCATCAGGGTACATAACAAACATCTGGGATATTTGTTAGGTATTGGGTAGTGCCTGCGAAAAAAAAAAATTTAAATTCCGGAAATAAAGTAACTCCAAAACCAAGCTCACCTTTCTGGGATTCTTTCTTCTCCTAAACCTTTGTTCTATGAGCTGAATACTAGCTCTTCTACACTTCTGCTTTTCTTGTTCCAGTGATTCTAGGTATTTTCAGTGGACGGTCAGCAAAAATTCCCTAGTTTGCTTCTCAGTTGAGCTTGAAATATATCAATGCTGTTAAAAGACCAAATTAAATCAGAAAATATATTACATAAATTTTCTAATGTCTTTAGATGTGTCCCAACGTCATTAAAATTTATTTACTTATATCAGTAATTTTTAAAACTTTTCTTTAAGTTTTCTAAAATATAAACACATTGCAGATCTTATTCAGATTGTTTTTGTTTACATAGCACATAAAAGAGAGGGTTCGGCATTGGGTTTACTGGCTCATCTGTAATTTTTCCAAATAAGGATATACTGACAAAATCTCTTTGTATGGTTCTCTGCCAGTGTCACAGATTGTGGCTCATTAGTTTGATTGCAAATTTTATTCTCACATGTAGCCACAAGCAGAAATAGAGTTTTGATAGAAAATTATTTCTGTTTCTGTTGATTTTTCTCTTATAATTTAAAGGCTTTGCCCAAGTTTCTATAAAAATGCAATCTTTCAAAACTACAAATCAATTAAGTTCATCAGTTTTCATTAGAGATACTGTATCTGATTCTTTTTCTCATGAATCTGACTTGTAAAAAACATTTTAATTAATCACCAGGTTGGAAAAAAAAATACCTGTAACTGTATTTGCACGAGGATTTATGTCTGGCAAAGATGGTGACATTTACTATGATCCGAAGAATGCCATTCTGCTGACATTGCTGTCAAAATTTACTCTTTGGAAATTTACACTTGTAAAAATGTGATAAATAGTGCTCTAACAGTAGCACGGAGATCTATTGTAAACAATGATTCTGTATTATATTAAAGCTCTGAAAATATTTTTAAATGTGCTATGTTTTTTATTACATAATTTAAAATTATCCATTTGGAGCATGCTGTTCAGTATTGTGAAGATTTAACAGCATTAAAACCTGAACATATAAATATTATTCTTTAAAAATGTTGACTTTTCTGTATTGATACTTGTTAATCTGTCCCAAGAGAGGAGGCTGATTAACTAGCATTTGGTTTGTACTAACTTCATGGTACTTCAAAACAGAAACTTATAATTACAAAATAAATATAAACGGAGGACACATAGCTTAGAAACTCTACTATTCTTGCATTTTAAAAATGTGGATGCTTAAAGCAAAGTGTGTTTATGTCATATTGAAAATCAATGGCAAGATTTTTACATCAGAAACCACTGATTTTCTAATCTAAATCTGACATTAAAAATCAGGCCAAAAATAATAAAATGAATAAACTTCCAAAAAAAAAAAAAAAAATCATCCGAGAGCTGTTTTATGACAGTTATATGGATTAGGAGTACCCCCTAGTGGTCAGAAATATTAATGCTGCCCTAATTTTTTTTTTTTTTTTTAGTTTCAGAATATTACAAGGGTACAAACACTTTGGTTACATAAATTGCCTTTGCACCACCAGAGTCAGAGCTATAAGCATGCCCGTCCCGCTGAAAGTGCGCAACGCAGCCATTAGGTGTGAATATTCCCATTCCCTCCTCCCCCTCCCACCTCCCACCTGATGAATGTTACTTCCATATGTGCACATAAACATTGATCAATTAGCACCAATTTAATAGTGAGTACATGTGGTATTTGTTTTTCCATTCTTGTGATACTTCACTTAGAAGAATGGGCTCCAGCTCCATCCAGGATAATACAAGAGGTGGTTCACCTTTTTTTTTTTTATATGGCTGAGTACCAATTGTTATTTTTTGTTTGGTTTTGGTTTTTAAAATGACAGATTTATTGAAATATAATTCACATACCATACAATTAACCCACTTGAATCATATAATTCAGTGGTATTTGGTATTTTCACAGGGTTATGTAACCATCACCACAATTTCAGAACATATTTATTACCCCCAAAGAAACCCAAAACCCTTAAGTGGTCATTTCCTGTTTCTCAATTGCCCTCTCTCAGTCTCTGGCAATCTACTTTCTGTTTGTACAGATTTCTCTATTCAAGATGTTTCCTACATACAAAATCATATAGTATGATGGTCTTTTGTGCCTGGCTTTTTTTATTATTATTTCAGAATATTACGGGGATACAAATGTTTTGGTTACATAAATTGATTTGGATGGTTTAAGTCAAAGTTATAAGTGTGCCCATGCCCCAGACAGTGTGCATTGTACCCATTAGGTATGAATTAACCCATCCCCTCTTCCCCCTCCCACCTGCTTGATTTCTCTTGAATTTTACTACCATATGTGCACATGAATGTTGATCAATTAGTTTCAATTTAGTAGTGAGTACATGTGGTGTTTGCTTTTCCATTTTTGCACTATTTCACTTGAAGGGATGGTCTCCAATTCCATCCAGGTTATTACAACAGATATTAGTTCACCATTTTTTATGGCTGAGTAATACCCCATGGTATACTTATACCACATTTTATTAATCCACTCATGTATTGATGGGTACCTGGGTTGTTTCCACATCTTTGCAATTGTGAATTGTGATGCTATAAGCATTAGAGTGCAGGTGTCTTTCTTATAGAATGTCATTTTTTCCTTTGGGTAAATACCTAGTAGTGGGATTGCTGGATCAAATGGTAGGTTTACTTTCAGTTCTTTGAAGTATCAGCATATTACTTTGCATAAAGACTGTACTAGTTTGCAGACCCACCACCAGTATATGATTGTTCCTATCTCTCAGCATCTATGCCAACATTCATTGTTTTGAGACTTTTTGATAAATGCCATTCTCACTGATGTTAAGTGATATCTCATTGTGGTTATGATTTGCATTTCCCTGATGATTAGAGATATTGAGCATTTTTTCATATGTTTGTTGGCCATTAGTTTACCTTCTTTTGAAAAGTTTATGTTCATGTCTTTTGCCTACTTTTTAATGGGGCTATTTGCTTTTTTCTTGCTGATTTCCTTGAATTCTGTATAGATTCTAGTTATCGGATGTACATTTAATGTGGATACTTAATATATACCTGTTCCTTGTTAATTTTATTTCCCTTGAATATATTTTAATTTTTTTTGTAATTTTATAGTGTTGATGTTTCAAAGTAAGGGGAGAGTATTCTAAGCACATGAGAGAATATTTACTCAAAAAGAAAACAGCAAAATATATGAGAATATTTGAAAACTATATATATATTTAATTTATACATCTGGTTGACAAAGTAATTTATGAGATAAAAATGAAATGAAAAAGAAAGTAAGAATTTAATTAAAATGTACTGAAAATGTAAGTACTCATGATTTATTAGGTGATCTTTTGAACATTGGAATATATTAATATGGATAATTATCCATGTTCATAAATATCTCTATAATTTGATTTGTCAACTGATCCTCTAAATAAATATGCATAGAATAGCCTTTTATTTTAGTACATAGAGAGTGTAGTAGATGGAATAATGGCTCTCAGGTACATCCTTATCCTAGTCCCAGGAACCTACAAATACTACTTTATATGGCCAAAGGGACTTTGCAGGTGTGAATAAATTTAGGATTATGAGATGAGAAAATTATCCTGGATTATTTGGGTGGACCTGATGTAATCAAGCTGTCTTCTCAAAAGGGAGGCAGGAGAAGTAAAAGTCAGAGGAGATGACAACCTAATGAGGGGAGCAGAAATTGAAGTAACAGGCTTTGAAGATGGAGGAAAGGGCTGCATTATTACAAACTAAAGAATATAAGTGGCCACTGGGCACTGAAAAAGACTTCTGGCTCAGAGACTCCCAAAGCAACCAGCCTGTAGATACCTTGTTTTGTCCTTTGAAAACTGATTTCAGACTTCTGGCCTTCAGAACAGTGGAGAATAAATTTGTTTGGATCAAGCCAGTAAATTCATGGTAATTTGCTATAGCAGCAATAGAAAATTTACACAGATACTTTGCTGCAAATCGTGAGTTCACTCTTTGTAAAGCAATGATAGTTTTCAGTAGAGCTGTGACAGCCTTGTTATTTCACCAAGGATTGTAGTGCTGAATAGATATAATATTTAGTCATCGGAGGTTCATTAAAAAAAAAGTTTTAACTAAACATTTTACTTAAGTTTTTCATTTTGAAATTCTAGTTCTGCATTAGTGAGACTTATTGGAAGAAATGTTGACAGAATTTTCCACTTAACTATGTTTTAGTATTATTCAGTCAGAGGTCTTCATTAACATGTGCGTCCATAGGTCATTAAACCTGAAATGTCTGATTTGAATCAGAAGTGTAGTTTATTATATCTCAAACAAGAAGCAGTACAACTAATCAAAATAGGCTCCTAAACTATCAACACAGCTTTGCCATATTAATGGTAGCTTGTTCATGCCAGCAGCATGAAGAAGCCTGGAGAGCCAGTGGCAATGAAATCATGAAAGGTGTTTTTCACAGCTTGTGAAGAATTGAATATTTTTCCTTGCAAGAAGCGGTCCAAGTCCTGGAAAAAGTGGTGGTCACTTGGTGCAAGGTCTGATGAATATGGTGGATGACACAGAGTTTCCAAGTCCAGCTTTTGTAGTTTGAGCAGCATTGTGTGTGCGACATGTGGTCAAGCATTTTCTTGTAAGACTATTGGCCTGTCTCTATTGACCAATCTCGGCTGCTGAATCGCAAGCATCTTCATCATTTCATCTAATTGGTTGCAGTAGACATTGGCTGTAATTGATTGACCAGGTTTCATGAAGCTGTAGTGGATAATACCAGCACTGGACCACCAAACAGACACTATTAGCTTTTTTTGATGAATATTCCATTTTGGACTGTGTTTCAGCACTTAATCTTTATCCAACCATTGTGCCCCACATTTGCAATTGTCAAAAAGACTCCCTTTTTTTTTTTATCACATATAACAATATGGTGTAGAAATGTTTCACCCTTTTGTCGTGACAGAAAAAAAAAGGCAAGCTTTGAGAAGATTTCTCTTCCAATGTTCATTTAATTCACACAGAACCCATCTATCCAGCTTCTTTACCTGGCCAATTGGTTTCAAATGGTCCAATATTGTTGGAACAGTAATGTCAAACCTTGCTGCTAATTCATGGGTAGCTTGAGATAGATATGCTTCCACTACAGCTTGGTTAAGGTCACCCATGTGACTCATTTTGAAGATTAAAATAACCAGAATGGAACTTTTCAAATCATCAACGTACTGTGCATTCCCATCTTTCCCAAGCACTTTATTGATTTTCAAGGTGGGGCACACTGCATTGGTTCCATGATGGAACTCATATTCAAAAATAACACCTCTTATTCTAGAATTCTTACAGTTTCATGTCTTAGGTTTAAGTCTGGTATGTATCTGAATTAATTTTTGTGAGTGGTGAGAAGTGTGGATCTTGTTTCAGTTTTCTACATGTGCCTATCCAATTTTCCCAGCACCATTTATTGACTAC
>RJWJ010024892.1:0-24437 GCA_004363605.1 Indri indri | reverse complement strand
GTGTAGACATATTCAGGTTAACACAATTTATGTCAATTCTAGCATGGCTCTGATAGATTTTTACAATTCTTTCCATAGTGTGGGATCGTAGTCTGTTCTTGGTTCTTGGTGTGTTCTTGGCTGAAGAATGACTAGACACACCAAAAGCAAGCCAGACGTGAAACGAAGTTTATTGAGGAAGGACAAGATAGGTTTACAGAGCAAGAGCAAGATATAGGTTTATAGAGCAAGAGCAAGATACATTTGCCATAGATGATGAACCAACCCCACTTGTCATAACAAGAGGGCCTTGGTTATGGTCTGGGGTCTTGTTTTATAGCGTCTAGGCTGGGCCCTCTTCGTGGTTCAAATGTCACTATGGAACCACTTTGATGGACAGTTGGGAGTTATATAACTTGAGCCTTATTATGCATGTGGATTTCCCATGAGCATCTCTGAAAGCCCATTTTTGGGGTGAACTACAATTTAGATTTAAGTTAATACATGTTAATTAGCTTTAGGTTGTTCTAGGTCACCTTCCAGACCCCATTGTACCTCTGCATTCTTTTGCAGTTGACACCATAAGGTCTAATTGACAGATTGGTAGGGCATTCCCTCCTCCCTCAGGTGTGGCAGTTGCTTGGCACCTACCTTTGTCCCCGGGAGGGGCTGGAGGTCCTCACTATCTACCTAACAATAGTGGTACTGTATTTGTTCCCTATTGTTGCTGTAGTAAATTACCATAAATGTAGTGGCTTAGATGACACTAACTGATTACCTTACAGTTCTGAAGGTCAGAAGTTCAAATATCAAAGTATCATCAGGCTGTGATCCTTCGGGAGACTCTAGGGGAGAATCCATTTCCTTGCCTTTTCTAGCTTCTAGAGGATGTTTGCATTCCTTGGTTCATGGCCCCTTCCTCACGTCACTCTTACTTCTGCTTGTGTTGTCACATCTTCTCTGACGACACTCGCGTCCCTCTTGTAAGGTCTCTCATGATTACTTTGGACCCATCAGAATAATCCAGGATAATCTCTCATTTCAACATCATTAAGTTAATCACATCTGTGAAGTCTCTTTTGCCATATAAAGTAACATATTCACGGGTTCTGGGATTAGCATGTGAATATCTTTGGGGCCATTATTCTGTCTATCGCAGTTACCTTAATATGAAAGTGTCTAAATCATTGAGTTATTTAACTAAGAGTTTAAATGCTGATTAATGTCAAAAAAGATTATCAACTATTTAAATTAATAATATTTAAAATAGAAGATGGGGAGACATTTTAAGAGTCGTCCAGGATTTAGAGAGGGCATTTTTCAAATAATATGTACCTCCAGGAAAATTCTGCTTTCTTTCCTTGGGGATAAGAGTTGCACGCCCTTTCCTTCTCCTCAGTTGAGAATACTACATTACTGCATTACTGCATGTAATGAGAGATAGTACTAATTGGAATGTCTTGTGCTGATGAACTGTATGAAGACCTAAAAAATGATTCAGAACAAGTGAGTTAAATTTTTGTTGAGAACTATCAGAAGATTGAGGCATTAACTGTGTTTAGATAAGTTATACCCATGTATTCCAAATGCTAATAATTTCTGACTTTAATGGCATTAATTACCACTGCCAGTGCTGTTACTTGATTTCTGGAAAACTTCCTGATAAGTAGACAGCTCTGGGAAATGTTATGGATTTGCTTCACTTATCCAGGGTTTTAATCTCTATTTGATAGGTTCTTTTGCTATTTTTGTTTTCTCTCTCTAAAAGGAAAAAAACTTTTTAAAAACCTTGTTGAAAATAGCAAGGGCAGTCTAACGAATCTGTATTGCAGCCACATTCTCAGGCCCAAATTACGGACTTAGCTAAGTTTTATTGAATGTACGCAGGATATTGATTCGAAAAAAGTGTTTTGATAATATTGCCAAAATATGACTTTTGCAAGGAAAATGAAAGTAATGCCACTATATTTAGGGTAGAAAATTTTAGATTAGAACCTTAACTTTTGGAATATTTATGTATGTTTGGAGTTGTTTTCATTCTCCATTAAGATCCACTGTCTATTTCTGGGAGCAGCTAGAAGTCTTGGCTTTGCATTGAAGGAGCAATGTGTGTATATGTCGCATTAGGAAGAAGTGAGAGTACCTAAATGAGTGCACTACATGCTGGATTTCACAAAAAGGTGCTACAACTGAGTGTTGGATAGTTGAGTTTTAAAGGTAGAGTGGTCGTAGTTGAGCTCGTGAAATTTCTTTCCCATTGTAATTGGCCACTAGCTGACAGAAGCTATAGTGCCTTTGACTGACTTACAACTTTCTGTTGCCAATCCAAATATTTCAGTTTCCTAGCTGTCCAAGAAATGTACATTTTTATCTTCTTACTTCATATGATCACTGAGTCCTAAAAAAATAAATTAAGGAGTCATTTCAAAATCTCTTCCCAAGAGAAACCTTTTTTCCCAGGAGTTGCATGCTGAGTTGATTGTATCACAGACTATCAATTTTTGACTGTTAAAATGACCTTGTAGTAACACACATAATTCAATGCCCTCATGCCAAGGACGCAACTCAAGAAATCATGGTGTGTGTTTAGGTGCCAAATTCTACTTTACTGCTCCTCATAGGAATGTCCTGAGTGTGGAGATCTCTCCTGATTGCTTAAAGTTTTCAGAAAAAAAGGCAGTATCTCTGTTTACATTGATAGGTCATGAAGAGAAAAATGTCTGGCATATAAAAAATAAGTTTTTTCTCACCTCTTTAATGCTAGAAAACAGCTGCTTAAAAACCAAGGCCTTGAGATTTCCCTTTTAAATTACAACACTGATTTCTTCCTCTTATGTATTTTAACAGCTATACTAAATAACTTCAGTGAAGGTCATGGACCATGTCTATCTTGTTCATTTTTGTATCCCAAAGTCTTGCATGTAGTAGGTACTCACTAAACATTTGTTGACTGACTAAATGAATAACATTAGTAGTGCCCACCATAGCTGTGTCATCTTATTTTTAACTACATGTTGGAAATAATTTAGTCATCTGTTTAGTCTAGGATTTCCAAGCTACAATTTCCTCCTCTGTAAATATGACTAATTATATATTATATAACATTATATTTTATTTTACAGGCTGTTTTGAAGATTAGTAATAAACACCCAATATAGGGGATACTTATTAGTAATAAACATCTAACACAGGGGATACTTTTTAAATGGTAGGAATTATTATTATAAATAATCATAAATGGAACAGCCTCAACTTTAGTTACATGCTTAAATTGTTTTACAAATGAATTAGATCTTTCAGTAAAAATTTTCATGTGTCTAAAGTGTTTGAATTAACCATGCCCAATATATGAATTGTTTTACTATTTGTTAATTGTTATGTTAAAGAGACAATAAATATATACTATAGAAAAAATGTTGGGCCATATATGAGACATAAATATCAGATAGTATTTCTTCTGTTTTATTTTTGTGGACAATAGTCTTTTAAATACATACATATATATATATATATATATATATGGCAGCTAAGAAAATAAGCCATTGTTTCTAATTAATTTATCAGCGAAGTATTTCCCCTCAGCTTGGATCACTAATCTAATCTTTGCAGATGTTAAAAAATTGTACAAAGCAAAAAATGAGCTACTTTGGGTACATTTAAAAACAAAACAACAAATAAGCGCAGTGCCACAGCATCTGGTATAATACCTGATACATGGGAGACATTTCTTGGTTTTTTTTTTTCAGTTAAATTGAATAGAACAACAAACTTCTTCCTGAAAGAAAATCATATACTGCTACTCTGAAAGACTTACATACTTAGGGTTTGGTCAATAATGCAGATTATTCATGTTAGTGATGAGTGCTGAAATAGAAAAAATCAATTGGCTAAGATATTATCACTTGCGTGCTAAGAAAAATAAATGCTCTGGAAAAATAACAGCCCAAATGATTGGATACATTCTTCTATTTCTTTCATGAGATCTCCAACAACTGCAGGGTGTTCTAATGGTTCATTGCTCTGAGTTTCTAGCTTAGTTATTTGCTTCTTTATTTAACAAATACTGAGCTTCTGCAGTGTGCTCAGCTCTCTCTTGGTACTGGGACGGTTGAAAAGCAAAAACAGATGCAGTCCCTTCCCCCTTTGGCTAACAGTCTTGTGGAGAGACAGAAATTGATTAAATAGTCAAATTAAACAGTTGAAAATGTACAGTGCAACTTAAAGAGTATGAACTAGTTAAGGGATTCAGGCAAGGCTTCCCCAAGGGGAGTAAAGGCTGAACTAAATGCCAAGGAGGAATAGGAATTAACCAGAGGAAAGGTAGAGGGAAGAACAGTCTAGGGAAGGGACACAAAGGAGGGGTCCTATGGAATAAGAGTGTGCAAAGCAATTAAAGGAAACTAAAAGGCACGGAGAGAATTAGGGATTGTTGGAGGAGCGGGTAGAAACCAGACCACGCAGGGCATCGCAGTTCATGTTGAGAGTTTCAGCTTCATGCTAAAAGCAATAGAAAGTCATTGGAGGGGTTTAATAGGTAGATGATATAATCATGTTTATGCCTCAGAAAAAACACTTTGGTTCTCTATGGTGAATGGATTAGAGAGGAGTTCATAGTGAATGATGTAAGAACTGTTAGGGGTACTTTCCACGGGCCCTCTAAGTGAAAAAGATGATACAGCTAGGACTAGGTGTGGTTGAGGAGGTAAGGAAAGGAGGAGAGGTTCAAGAGCTATTTAGTGGGTTAAATGGATAGGGTTTGGTGATGGTTTGGGTATGAGAGGAGTGAGGCTGGGGGTGGGGTGAATAAGGTAACTCCTAAGTTTTCGGATTGCGTAATTAGATGAACATATATAATTTTTCATAGAGAAGTGGAAAAGAACCATGTTGGAGGGTAGAGGTGAAATTATAAATTTTGTTTTGATATGGTGAACTACAGATGATTTAGGGAATTTAGAGACATTTCAGTAAATATGTAGACTAGACACTTTGGTATGTGAGATCGTGGAGAAGTTGCCTTAGACTAGAGAGTCACCACCGCATGTGTTTTAACGGAGGCCATTGGAATGGATGAGGTCACCTAGGGAAACTGTAGATAAGATGGCCTAGGAGTGAGACTTTAGGAACTACAGAATATATATTGACCGGGTAAGGAAGAATGAGCATGCGACTGAGAGACCCAGAGTCAACGATAAAAGAGGAGGGAGAAAAACAGGGCAGTGTTGTGTCAAGGTCACGAAGGAAGGAGAGTGCTTCAAGGATGGAGGAGCAGTGCCAAATGCTGCTGAGAGATCATGGGAGATGGAGACTGAAAAGTGCTTATGTGATTTAGTGTCATGAAGGTCACTGGTGACTTGACTCAGATGTTTTGGTGTAGTGTCTGGGGCAGAAGCCAGATTTGACTAAAACTGAGGCTTCAGTGGAGACGAAGAAATGATAATCGCAGACAAATATTTTGGCAAGTTTATCTGTAGAGGAGAGGAGAAAGATAGGATGATAGTGAAGGAGAATAAGGGGAACAGGGAGGTGTTTTGTTGTTTTGTTTTTGTGTTTTTAAATTGGAGAAACTTGAAGGGTTTAAAAGAGGGGGTTAGCTATATGCAGCAGAGAGATCGAATAATACAGAAAATAAGGCTCCTACTGCATACTTGGACTCAGTTTTTTCTCTTTGGCTTCCAGAATCTGATTGCTTATTTGCCCCAACCTATAAGTAGAGGAATGTCAGAATTCTCTCTGAACTTCTTGGCTCCCCTCCGAAGTAACCTTCACACAAGAAAAAGTGTCTTCTTTATTAAATGCCTCCACTAAAATCAGCAGAACCAAGAAAACAAGGTAGAAATGTCTTTGGGGGAATAAATATGGTGAGATAAGAAAGAAAAGGAAAGATAAGTTCCTCTAAACTTACTTTAACCTTTATAAACACCTTAAATATATATATATTTTGACATTTTTATAACTATAGTTTCATTACAAACACTCATCATGGTAACTTAACTCTGTAGAAACAAAGATGAATATTTATCTGTGGAATTCAGGCAACATCTGGTTGTTTAAGATCAAAGATTCATTATTTTTTCTTCAATATTAACTTTTTTTCCCCAGTTTTACCTTCCGAAAGGATTTGTGGTGGTGGGGAAAATGGAGTTGAAAAGTAAATCTCTAACAAATGATGTTCCTCTAACATTTAAAATATGGGACAGAAATAGGATGAGGCAGAAAAGGCACTTCTGAATAGTTGGTACCTGTTTAGAAATAGGCAAGTGGGATTAAGTAGAATTCTTGTTGTTTTTAAATTTCCTTGCATTTCGGATACTGCTTATTATGCCAAAAATTTTTTTTCGGTTTCTGTTAAAACCTTCTTATCCCTTCTTAACAAGTTGTGCAAATTTAGGTAAGTCAACCCTTGAGTTTTGTCACCTATAAAACAAAGGGATTGGAAGAGATTGTATCCAAATTTCCATCCTAATCCAAGATTCCAGGATTCAGCAAACTTTAGTCATTGCTTTTTGGCTGTACCTCAATTGTTATACTTAGAATGAGTTTTCCTGGATCCTTTAGTTATCTGTCAGCAAAAATTGTTTGTCTTTATTTCTGAAATATCCTTCTTAGAGCTTCAGATCTGTGAATTGGTATGGAAAAGAGATAATTTTTATTCATCTCTTCTAAATCAGCTGATGACAAAGAATTTGAAAACCAGTATGTGTTTTTTATTTCATGTGAAAATTGAGAGAAATGGCTAAAAAGTGCATTCCATATACTCTATACTTTCAAGTATAATTTTAGTATTCAGAGTATGAATGTGATAATTCCAAAGTTAGTAACACTAATAATTACCCATAGAATATCACAAAAATGGTACCAACAGACCCTTAATTTGTACGTCTGCATACTGAAACATTGACTGTTTTGCACATTATAACTGCAGTCATCGTGATTCCAGTGTTTGTTGAGTTGTGGTCTGTTTGTTTGTTTGACAGTTTTCTGGAATGTTTATTACCTAAACTCAAATCTCTAGACCTTTTGCTTTTAAATATCTTCAGAGCGCTTCACTGACTATAGCCAAAGAAAGCCTGATTTACTTCAGACTTATACTACAACCTCACCTCCTGCAAGATCTCAGGAATGACCATGGAATCCCACAGCACAAAGTCATTATGAAATTTTTTAATACTTGTGGATTTTTAAAAGCAGTTTTAGGACTTTTAACTCAAAGCTTTTAGGTTCTTCAAAAGTGTGTTCTTTTTGCACCAAACAGACCTCCAACTCCCACTTCCACCCATTGCTTCATTATGTGTCTGCTTTTCACACCTTTAGGACATTTCTTAAATGTGTCCCTACTTTGACCTGATTCCACGGAAATTCTTATTTATGTCTTAATTGTTTCCTGTCATCATTGTAGTAGTTCCTTCTTTATAGTTTTCCTAAATCCTTGCTCTTTAAACTTCAGAGAGGGTTTAGAATGTTATGATGAGGCTTCAGATTCCTGCTGTTGGAAAATACTGTCTTGTATTGAAGTAATGTTTATTGACCTATTATTGGTTTTTTTAAAAAAACTATGTACTATTTCCCTATTGACTAGTTGTGACTGTTTGGTTGGAAAAGGGATGAGATTAGAATTTGGAAGGAATCGTACATCTGAAAGATTTTATTGGAAAATGTATCTTAAGTCATTTCAATTAGTTTTTCAGTTGGGAAAAATTATTCCAATGGCAGATTTTCCTTAAATTCATGGCAGTCTTTTGTTTAGGTTTCACTTACCTAACCTTAGGCTGGGAGTGTGAGAAAAGCATGTGAAATATAATCTTTTCTTATTCTAAAGGCATTTAAAATACTTTTCACAGTTACAGTAGAATTTGTAATATTTTATTATATTTTCAAAGTATTTTTTATTGGCACTCCAACTGGCAGAAATGCTTATGAAGTGGACAAGGGACAGTTCTGGGCCCCTGTCCCATAATTATCAAGTGGAGAGGCTAAAAAGTTCAAATGTTTTCCCTCTGGAAATTGTAAAAATTTTGTTGTTACATAATAACATTTTGGTAGAAATGACAAGTGTGTGTGTGTGTGTGTGTGTGTGTGTGTTTGTGTGTGTGAAATGAAAGTAACTGACTATGAAATAAAGTTTGATTGATACTTTTGAGCTTTATGGGAATTAAGCTTTTGTCATATCTCATTATTAATAAAAGACAAAAAAGAAACCTGTATATTCTAACTCCCTCAAAAAGTATTTAGGGAAACTTATTTTTGTGAAACAAATATTTTAACCATATGATCTTCGTATAAATTTATTCTGGGAAAGTAGGATTTTGCTGTAGCATATGTGTTATTTCTCTCCCTCCCTCTCTCTGTCACATGTCAGCCCTGTGTTCTGTCTGAAATACTTCTGTGTTGGTAGAGCCTCAACTTGAGTTGATTCTGGTGCAGGCAAAACATGTGCCCTAATCATTACCATTTGGTGCCACATTCATAGTTGTGGCATGGCTCAATTTCTATTAAAAAAAAAAAAAGCAGAACCAACAAAAGAGGATCCTGTCATTTTTATTCCTGGGGAAAATATTCCCCATTGTGGAAGAGTAATTCTAGCTTAAGAAATTAAGAGCTGACAGTAGAGTGAATCCAAGTATACACAAACTTGACATAATAATAATAATAATAATGATAATAGCTAATTTATTGAGAGCTTGTCACATACTAATAATCATCACAGTTCTAAGTCTTTTCATTTATTAACACATTTAAATGTACAGTAACTCTACAAAGTAGTTTTTTTGTTTTTTTTTTTTTTCCTGAGACAGAGTCTTGCTCTCTTGCCTGGGCTAGAGTGCAGTGTTATTTTCATAGCTCACCATAACCTCAAACTCCTGGGCTCAAGGGATCCTCCTGCCTCACCCTCCTGAGTAGCTGGGACTTACAGGCACATGACATCACACTTGGCTAATTTTTATATTTTTTGTACAGAGGGCGTCTTGCTTTTGCTCAGGCTGGTCTCAGACTCCTGGCCTCAAGCAATCCTCCCGCCTCAGCCTCAGCCTCCCAGAGTGCTAGGATTACAGGTGTGAGCTACAGTGCCCAGGTGAATAACTCTACGAAGTAGTTCTGTTATTACCCCCATTTTATGGATGAGGAAACTGTCACTAAGGTTAAACGCCTGAACAACTAAAGAGAGACAGAAATGGGATTCGAACACAGTCTGACTCTAGAGCCCACATTCTTAAGCAGTAGGCTTTATTGCCTCTGATATCTGGGGAGTCCTTTTCTCAGATTTGCACTGTATGTTTATGAGATCTAACAGGAAAAGTTTTATCCACCAGCATTTACCAAGCATCTCTCATTTATATTGGCATTGCTTCTTGCTTCATTTGCCTTTATAATCTGGTTTCCTTGTTAGAAAGATCCTTTCTAGTTTTGAGTTTGAAAATTTAATGTAACCCACTACAAAAATTTGTATTGATATAACATTTTGAATGCAAATGTAAAATCCTGCTGTGTTTTGATTATGTTTAATTTATTTAATGTAGCTTTATGTAGGCATTATGCCGAGAAGGTTAAATTAGTCTTGCTACTTGAAAGGCTTCCCATTCTCATTTCCTGTCTTATAAATTTTTTCTTAACATTTCATTAATAAAACAGTTGGAGTTTTTCTCAATGATTGAAAATACTTAAAGTTATGCCTTTGAAATAACTTTAACTTGTAAGAATTTATGATTATAATAGTAATTAATAAAAGGGTGAATGTTTAAGGTTTGAATTCCTTGTGTGTTGAAGACCGCAAAATAAATAAAATGGATTTTCTGTTAAAAATAAAGTACTTATTGCAATTATCTAAGGACATTCAAAACCTGAATGATATGAAAACTATTAACATTTCAGTGCGATTGTTTTTTGTTGAAGATTACATAGTCCTTGCAAACTAAAGAGTTACATTTTGGCGCTGAATATTCATACTTTCTATGCTGCCACTTCTCTTCCCAATAATTGCATATAGTATTTTGGAACTACTTAGCTATTATCCATTTGACATTATTTAATAGACAGCTTCTCAGAGCATGCAGAATCAATGTGATTGAGGAAAGTGAACTAGAACATTCACATGTGTACTCATGCAAATACTCACAAATGCATTTATACACAAGCACATGTGTTCATACACGCTAAACACACACAAATACACATATATGCATGTGCATACTAACATGCTCATGTGTTCATACACACATATATTCGAAAGTAAGACTAATTTTGACCAAAAGGATTTTGGATGACTTTCTTTTGGTGTTAAGATTCAAAAACTCCTTTAAAATAAGCCTTCCAACATTATTTATAATTTGTGAGAATGAGGCTTGCATTCCTGTCTTTAGTATCACTTCCTTCGTGTTTTTTATGGATTTTATATCTTTACATTGTATACTTTCTGTAAAGATTCTTTTATGACAAGATTTCTTTTTTCCTTGCAGTCTGAAAGATAAGAGATAAAAAATTAAGTGGTATGACTTTACTAATTTCCTAAAAAGTAAATATTTTGGAAACGTTATGCTATTCAGAAAAATGAGTTACAGAAATATTCCCTTTTAGAAATATTTAAGGCATGGAACTTTATGATCTAATTTTGGGATGTGGAGAGGCAATTCTGCATTGTATTGAAATTTCCAAATAATTATGAAGATAGCTAATTGAAAAATCACTCAAAATCCAGCAAGTTATCTCTGATTTGTTTTCATTATTGCTTTTGTTATCAATAATTTATTAAATTTTTGAAAGGGTTTTGGTGCTTTATTTAGGATTCTCTTTTTGTAGGAATAAACCTAGAGCTGCATTTCATGTTATATTTTGATCTTTAGAACTTGATACACTTTGCAAAGTAAGGGAATTCTTTAAAGCATATTCTGCTTCTTCTACTCATCAGGCATCTGAGTGACATCAGATGTTAATTATTCCATTTTCTTGGCAGATCAATATTTCTTTCTTTGACTGCTAATGATGTGATGGCATCCAACATGGATCTTTGGGCAACTCTTATAAGAAGAGTCAAAAGTATTCAGAAGGGAAATAGCAATAGGCAGTATGTAATGGATTAGCTCTTTGGGATGGAGAGCAATTAATTTATACCAGACTACTTATTCAAGGTTACTTTACCCACCCTCCTCTGTGATCAAGAGCCAAAAGATTCAAATGAGTAATTACCTTTTGTCAAATTATATTTTGACTTACCTTATTTGGTGTAGTATTTTTCTCCCGAAGGACATATAAGCACTTTATTAACATCCCTTTCATTCCTAACATATGTCTAAGAATGAGATAGGGGCCAAGTATTTTCCTTCACCATAGTAAAAACCCCATTTTACAGACAGGGCTAGAGACGAAGGTCATTTTCTGGAAAACAGACTTTGTCAGTTTTCCCCAAGAATTTTAATTTTGAAATACTCTCTTATAATATGTCTCATTAATAAGAATCATTGAGTTCCTTGTGATTAATAAAATATGTTCTTTTCTTCTGTATTCCATTAACAATGAATTCATGTGTGTGTATGTATATATTTATTTTGTGTGTGTGTATATATACACAATGCATATTCCTAAGCATTATATATACTATATATAATGTAATATATATGCACTATATATATATATAATGTAATATATATGCACATACATGTGAGCTTATATATATCACTAGAAATTCCTAGACATAATATAATATAATATTATATTATACTTTTTGAAGTAATTCAAACTCCAGCCACTACCTAGCAGGAACATTAAAATATTTGTTGCAGAGTTTAGGTTATCTTTATAGTATTATTTTTCTCTTTAGTGTCAATATTTATTCTGTATTCTGAGAATCCTTTGGCCCTACTAATTATTAGTCTTCTCTAGTAAGAAGATTAAAGGTAAGGAAATAAACACTCAAAGAAGCAAACCGATCATTGACATTCTTTTCAAGGATTATTGGTAATTGCAGAGTATAACCTTTTGACACTTTGATCATATCATCACAAAACAGGCGAGGGTCAGACTTTTTAGCGTTTATCACACTATTCAATAAAACGAGGAGGAGGCATTCTGCAGTTATTCAACCTAGCACCTTTCATCTGTCAATTTTTCCATTGATCCGTGAGCTTTTAGTATTTCAATAGGACAACTGCGTTCTAGCTAAATTTAGTTTTCCTTAACAATTGGAACCATTTTGCACTTTGCGCACCGACTATGGGAAGAGATAGAAATGAAACCTATCAAGTATAATCAGTGAATATTTTAAGTTTAAAGAGACAAATTATTTCACTCAGTAAAAAGATTCACAGACACCACAGTAATGACTGAAAGTGAAACTCAAATATAAAAAAAGCTGCGTCAGTGTTTTCCTTGTTGAACTTTTTTTTCTAATTTAACAGTGAATACTTAAATATAGGTAGTTTTGCACATGACATAAAGATGAATCCAAACTGCTGTATGTAGTAAAATGGACTACTTCATTCCATAATCAATTTAGGTGCAGCTTTAAATATGATCCTTTAAGAGTGACGATTGAATAAATATCAACTCTGTGTGTGTGTGTGTGCGTGTGTGTATCTTAAATGTGCACAACATGGGAAGACCATAAATTCTTCCTACGTTTATTTAAATTTATCAAGTGCATGGAAAATAAATGAAAAGTTGTACAAAGCAATATTGATCAGAAATTTCAAATATATAAAGTCATTAACAGTAAATTGATAAATTCCATTTCTCGCAGTTCAGCTGGGTGGTGGTTTTACAAAAAAAAAAATTCAGACATTTCAAC
Organism: Indri indri; assembly: GCA_004363605.1. Lineage (NCBI taxonomy): Eukaryota > Metazoa > Chordata > Mammalia > Primates > Indriidae > Indri > Indri indri. The sequence goes on along the minus strand of RJWJ010024892.1, from coordinate 11,683 downwards.
ATCGTTTGCTTATGGAAAACATTTGGCAATTGTGTTAGCGAAGAATAGTGTCAAAAATCTAAATGTTTTTCCCTCAACATCTGCATTTGCTTATTAAAAAACAAATCCACCCCACACCCCCAACCTCTAAACAAGTTAAGTTTGTCACGAAATGTTTTTCAGTTGCCCTGAAATTCGATCTCATTTTTTTGTGTGTGTCTGTGAGTTTTATTTCATTTCTGCATGTTTATTTCACTTGCTTATTTCATTTCTTAAGTCCATTATATTAAGATAGGACTTATGATAGGAGTGGTCTGATAGAAGGTTAAAAAAATGTTTAAGGAAAAAATGTCACTTTAGGGCCTCAATTTGAAAAAGGACTATGAAAGGGACAGGGTAGATTCTCTTATACAGCTGTCACAAAGAAATATGTGTGCTCTGCCCTCCATGGTTGCTCCCTCAACTGAACTTAATACGTTGATTTAGGGCTATGCTATTCATATCTTAGGCTGCTTGAAAAAGGAAATATAATTTTGATAGAAACGTGTGAGGACATGTTGGTATTACCCACTTTTTTCACAGACCTGTTTTTTTAAACTAGGAGACTGGAAAGAAAGAAAAGTCAATGAATGTTATCTCTCTCACTCTTGCTCTAAAAAAACCAAACTTATATATACACATATGCTTGTGCCTTCATTGGATTGTTTTGGCAAAAAGATTGAATGAAAATGCTGAACATACTGAACTAAGCTAACTATGGGACCTTCCTTTTGACATTATTTTTGTACATTTTTCTTTTTAGTCCTCGTTAGATAGTTTTGAGATTGCCTCAGTTCATGAGAGGAACTACTTTCTAGGGCATTTCCTTAAAAATTGTGGTGTTGTAGACAACTGGAGACAGACATTAGTAATGTTTACAAAGATCATTCCCTTTTAATTTAAGGCAGATCCTGTCAATTAGCTTCAGAGTACTCAGCTTTAAGTTACTCAGTCAGCTAATCTCTAGGTAGCATGTAATTGCTGCAGATGGTCAACTTTAAGAATTTACATCTGCTTAAAGTATTTTTTTTTTTTTTTAGGGCAAGATATAAGTCATGATAAAAAGGAAGCAGATTGCTTCTGTGGCCTGTCTAGATTATTTGACTGATTTCCTCTCGATGAATATCTTTTTACTGAAGCATTGATTTTAATGTTACATTTTAAAAAATATTTTTATTGAGATAAAGTATACAGTTTAAACATATTTATATTCTTTGTTTTTCTCCTTCATCCCCCCTCCTCCCTCCAACATGTTTGACTGTAAAATTAACACACACTCCAATCAATGGAAAACATATAGAAAAGACTGGATCATATTAAAAACTAATTAACCTGGAAAAATGAATATAATTTTGGCTTACTGGACCTGTTTCTCTCATTTTTAACAAAAAAAGTGTGTTGCCATATGCAGCTCTAAGATAAGTTAAAGTGATTTCTTATTTGAAATGCCTTTTAGCTTTTTCACATTCTCTGCTTATTTATTGATTATATGACACATAATATTTGGGACCTGAGAAGTGAAATTGTAAGTATGATCTGCTTTACAAGTACAAAGCCCACCTTGTGAATTTTTAAAAGTAAATATTTAGCATAGATACTAAGCTTTTGAAAGTTTAAGTCTTTGTACATCAAATAAAAATAATTGAATAATTTACCGAATAATCGAGGAAAAGTATTGAAAATAATTTTGGCAATTTAGTTGTCCACTAAAGTGCTTCCTAGTTTTTAATTATCCCAATGTTGACACTTGTTTGTAATGCACGTACGTATGTACACAAACCCCCACACACATATCCCTTCATTGATACGCATCATGTTCAAAAGATGGGAATGAGACCTAACTCCTTTTTTATGTGAGAAAAATATAGCATGAAATTTCCAAATTTATAATATTTTAGCTTCAAAGAGAGAACTATTATGAGTTTTATCTGTAAGTGTACATCAGTATAGTTTTCACATGTTTTCCTCATGAAGGTATTTCCTGATGATTTTCCTCATTACATCTAATGAAACGATAGTGACAATTTGGATAAGGACTTCTTCAGTTTTTGTTCCTCAACTACCCTGTAAACTCCATGGCTTCCTTACTCAATTCTGCTTTCCACAGCCTAACATGGGACTTGGCCCATAATAGGTGGAAAATTAATATTTGTGCATGAATAAATGAATAAATAAATGGATATAGATTTATATAACTTTGGTTAATTTATCAAAATTAAAAAATGGATACATATGAACAGGGTAAATTAATTTAATTGCTGGGGTTTTATTTGACTCCCTAGTTAAAATGTGAAAATATAAGCCAGTTATATTGCCATTCCTTAAATTTCTCTGATTATCAAAAACAAAATGAATTATATTTTCTCGAAGAGAAATTTAGTATGATAGAAGTGTAATTTCCATTTAATTTTACTTCTGGACAAATTTTAAGCAAAATCAAAGCTAGTTACTCCTATTAAAAAAACCCGCTGTAGGAGGCTTTAGGTCAACTTTGAATAAGCGTAAATTTGTTAATAGCAAGACTAACTTACAAAAGATTTGTAATATGCATCTAGAAGTACCAGCAGGTGGAGCTGTATTCCAATGCTGAATAACAAATGGGTTCTTCAGAGGGTTGACTTGTGGTAGAACCAAAATCCTGGTTAATAATTTTATAAGGAATTTTGTATATCATGGTATGAAGTACACATCTTACATTCTCTATGTAATATAACCATAATTTGTAGTTTAATAGAAATTTTATGACTTCCACTTTTATTTTTGGACTTGAGCCCTGGATTTGCTGTCATGCAAATAGTCATAAATTTCCTATATTACATTTGATTTACCGTGAATGTACACTAACAACATACACATACTAGGAACTGAAACAAAAGTAACTGCAAAGCCACATTTAGGCTCATCTTGGAGAAAGAGTGAAGAAATTATGAGTGAATGAATAGGATGTAGAGTTCACTCAAAGGTGACAGAGAAAATAGAGTGGATTTTTTGATAGTGCTAGTTCATGTAAGCATGTTTGACAAACATATCCTTTTTACATTTAGTACTGCAGATTTTTTCTCTGAGTGATAAACTGAAATTCTAAAAAGTAAAAATAGTTTTATATATGAATAGTCAAATTTAACCTCTGATTTGAAAAGAGGTAGATACAGAACCTGACAACTTAAAAATGGAAGAGGCCTGTGAAATTGAGTGTTATCTTCTTCTCTTGAAACAGTAATTGTAAAGACTACTCTTCAGAAGCAATTGCTGATGACTATAGTCTTTACTTAAATGTTTCACTCCCTTGCTTTTCAAATAGATTATGTTTTTCTGGACATCTATGTACCACAAAATTGAAAATTAGTGCTATAAAAAAAGTTGGATTCTTCTGAGAAATTACTCACAGTCCTATTTGCATATAATTGAAGATGAATATCTGCTTTCTTGCTTGTTTTCTTCCTTAAAAAATAACTTAACGTCATCAGTGGAAGACAACTTTGGTGTTTGGTGATATTTAGTTGGTCGGCCACGGGGATGTCACTTGGTAATGAAGGCATCTATTTTATTTTTGTACTTACTGTTTCATAGGAGGTTATCTTTTAATTACTTTGTTGCACTTAATATTTATTGAATATTATTATATAACTAGCATAATTTAGGGGTCATGGAGGGTAAAAAAATCAGTGTCCCCGGCTAAAAAAGAGAAAGTGAACAATCTCATTGGTTAGGCAAGAAAAACATGCTTGAAGTCAATGACAAATAAGAGTTTATACTTCAACAATTTCACATGTATAATGATAGATAGATCACTCAGATATACTAATTACACAATTTTGAAGAACCATAGCCTAAAAGTGACAATTAACTTTTAAAATATATTGTTTAAAAAAATGTATTGTTTGACATAGACCATGAGGGTGTGTGGCATGGACTACTTTAACGTTTGACCATAATTAAATGTTATGAGAAATTTGTCAAGTCCTAAAGTTTAGTTTTTTGTATACAAAGTTTTGTGTCAATTGTTTAAAAATTGAATAAGTTACCCTTATTTTTTTTTCTTAATAGGATTGTAGGTGCCTGTAATCACTTAGGATACTTGTAAGTGGATACCACCATGTTATATCATCCATGCTGCCTAGAAATGTACTTACACATAGAAGGTATTCCGGGAAGATTTGTTGAATAAAAGAGTGAATTTATATTGAATATGAATTTTCAAGTCTCCACTTCCATTATGTAGATTAGTTGATGTGGAGGTAGTTTTTAGTGTTAAAACATTAGCTATTTAGTGTTAAAAGCATCAGACTAAGAGGTCTAGGTCTTAATATCAGACTAGCAGTTTTGGCTAGCTATGCAACCTAAAAAAAAGAATGACCTATCTTGGTGTATTCATTAACAAGTTAGTTACAATGCTATGGAAACATTTAAGTTTTTTCTAATTTTGAAAATCCATGTACACTAATTCACAGGAGTAAGTATAACTGACAATAGTGCCATTAGGCAACTAGAATTTCTGGCTAAAATATTTACTATTTTGTATTGCTGAACATCAATTTGACTTGTTAGTATAATTTCAGATACTACTGTGTACTCCATATCTTGGTGATAATGCTGTTTATCTTTAGCAATATTGTACCCATGAGACTGTGTAATGACTGGACCCAGGGTCAGAAACCAGGCAAGAATTAATTTACGGACTAAGTTTGACATAGGCAAAAATTGGGACCAGTAGAGTGAGAAATTCCTTTGCCTTAGCCAGAAAAATTACATGTTTTTTTTCCTGTTTAAGGCAGGACATATAGCATGATCATGGGATGTGTTACTATTTGGTCAGAATGGAAGGTTGAAGGATCCAAAAGAAGAACAAATCATGGGCAGTTACTAACACAGATCCATCAATCCATGTGCTAAACTGACTTTGTAAAGTGGCCAGTGATATCTCCTTTTACAAGCAGTCATTGTATACTGAAGTACTCAGGCAACTACTCTCTGTATTTTTGGGTATGGTTGTAATATTTTAAATGGAAAGGAGGTCCCCACAATTCTCTAACCATAGCTTAATCACAACATTTGAATCTCTTACATAGTGCTCATCTCATTGTGACTTGCCTGTATATATATTAATATATATCAATGTGTCGGATATAGGAAAAGAGATCAAAAGAATTTATTTATCTCCACCATACCCATACAGAATAAATGTTAGATAATGATGTATGACTTGTGTATGCTAATGTCAGCTGTATCTGATTAGCAATAAAGGCAGCTTGGAACATAACATGGAAAAACCAGTGGTCATTATTGGGTAACATCCTAGCATGGAGAATGACTCAGTACTAATGCCCCAATGTGGGGGCTGAGGCATTTAAGTACATCTTGTCTTAGGATTTTATGAATTTGGAAGCTCCCATAGGAGAAGTGCTTGGAATTGGATACTTCCTTGGGTCTAGTTGGGGCAAAGCTGGGAGACAGGAAGATGTGGAAAGTGGCAAGGGCTTCATCTTTGACTGCCTTTATAGCTTGATGGCTGACCTCAGTGTGTTCTTGATGTTGTGGCCAGGACCTCTTTTGGGTTTATTGCTTAGACTGCCTTCCACACTTCAATGGAACCTCCATGAGGCAAAGGTTGCTACTGTTGTTTTTTTTGTTTTGTTTTTTGTTTCCCTACTACTTTATCTGCAGTGTCTAGAACAGTGCCTGGCACATAGTAGAAGCTCAGTAAATATTTGTGAATAAATTAAATCAATGAGTTTGCTAAGAGACTACTCTGTACATGACGCTTTACTAGGTATGATAGGGGAAACAGAGATGAATGAGAAACTCTCCTTTCCTCATCTAGCCCAGAGTCTAGCAGGGATGACATGTGTATAAGAAAAGACAAAGTAGCATATCCCTAAAGGCTGTATGTCCACATGATAGATGAAATCTTACTTGCTGTGAGGCAGAAGTGGAACTCCAGAGCTCTCCTAGGGTAAGGGCTATTCAATGTGGCCTTTAAGGATGGTGTGGAGCAGTAGGCAGCAGTGGAAGGTGTGCATTCAGGCTCATGGGACAGCTGGAGCCAATACAGGGGTGGACACTCAGGCCATGATTGCATAGCAATAAGCCAAGAGGTTGGGCCAAGGGTAGGGTATGTGAGGGGACAGGGCAGGAGAGAAGGCTAAAGGGGAAGGCTGGGGCCAGTTTATGGAGGGCTGGCCATGCCGTGATAAAGCAGTTCACATTTTAGGCAGTGAATATTTTACATAGAATTAGAAGTTTGTACATGCTTAAGGATCATAAATAATGGTTAATTCTAAAATTCTGAAGATGACTGGTCACAGTTTACACTTCTTAGCATATTATACGGTTTCAAGAATTATTGATTTGATTTTCAGCCTTGGATTCACCAAAGCTTACACAATTATTTTGAATGTATTTATTATAAAGTGGTGCAGGAAGGCCCCTGCCTTTCATTAGTCTTTCTACATCTGGATTTTGAAACATAGGAAAGGAAGACTGAGAAAAGCTTAAAAATTGCCATTCTGTGTTGAGCACAAAAAAGCTGTTTTGGCTCATAGAATCTCAGAAGATGGAAGGCAATTTAGCCAGTTTTAAATTCTTTTAGTCCCTCACTGCTCCTATGTTTTCTCTCATATTGGTGCTTTTACCTCCACCAACTGTCCACTTCCTGTGTTTGGTTAAGCACAACGCTTTCTTCAAAACTCAGATTATTTGTTATTTTTTTCTGGACTTCTCCAGAAAACTTCTTTCCACTTCCTCACCTCTTTGAGGCGGAGTGCACCTCTGTATCCTCTATCTGCATGTAAATGTCTACTCTTCATATTTCTTTTACTGCACAGTAATTATCTTTGATTTAAAGAATAAAGAATCAATCAACCATTCAATAGTTCCAATCCCTACTATGGCATCCTTGAAGTTGATCATCTAAGCTGACCTTAAATATAATACTTCAAGTGACAGTGTGGGCTTATCTGATAGCACTTTTAATTATTAGAAAACTCTTCATTATATTGAATTGAAATCTATTTATTTGTTCTTTCACTCATCAATTTAAGTTCCTTTCTTTCGAAATGACAGGGCTTTCAATGTTCAGAGATGATTATCTTGTTGTCACTATTCATACGAATATTGACTTCCAGATTAGGACATCTCAAAACTGGATAGCACTTCTGTGGATACACTCCAATTGGTCACTTTCCTCTCTTAAAATGTGTAATTGTATACAGTTTTCCAGATGTGAATTGAATAGAACTGAATAGTGAATTCTTACTGTCCTCGATAAAATATTTATTTTTATTAATCCTAAGATTTTTAACTTTTTGTTAGTGATTTCACACATTACTGACTGATATAAAGCTTGCAGTTGGCTAAAGTCTTAATATGTTTTTCATAAGAATTAAAACAACATGTGCCCAATAACTATGGTTAGATGAGTAAATGAATGGCACCAACTTAACACTATTCTGTACTTTTGAAAACTTAAATGTAGAATGTAAAACTTACCCTAACTAAATCCTATCCTTAAAAACTTTTCACATGGGCTAAAATTTCCATCTCATTGAACGTGCGTAATTTAAGAAATTTTATGAAATTTTTTGCTGAAACCAAGCTACATAATACAGCTCCTTAATGTAGTACCATGGGAGCCATGTTTAAAAAAGGAGCTACTGCTAGCTTGATATATTTTGTTTTTTATTCACATGAAACTATGTTTTTTAATAAATATTCAATTCTATCTGAGACTTTTCTTGAACTTAAAATTAAGTTCACTAATCAACATATACTTTCTAGTATTTTCCAATCTTTTCCCTCTTCTGGGAAAATAACAATTTTTTTCTATACATCATTTTCTATTACATTATCTCATTATCTATGAGTTCTCTGATATTAGTAAATCTGTGCCATTTTGTATGTTTTTTCAGAATCTAAAACATAGTTTAGTCAGAAATTGAAGAAAAATATCTCATTCAAATTTACTGGTTATTCTTCTTGTCTTTTCAATGATTTTATACCTAATTTTCTGATTACTGTGGTTTTTCTGAACTCCTTTTAATCTTTCTTTTTAAATATTGTACTTTAAAATTCTTTTCTTCTTGGGCACCAGCTCAGCCACAGTAAAATAAAGTACGAAGCAGAGTCCTGAAGCCCCTAAGTCCAGGCCTTAGTTCCTGGATGGCATTTCTGGACCCACCTGGGCCAGAAGGAAACATGCTACTCTGAAGGGAAAGATCCAGTCCTGGCAGGACTCAACCACCTACTGACTAAAGAGCCCTTGGGCTTTGAATAAATATCAGATGTAGCCAGACAACAGTCACCACTGACTTTGAGTGAGACTGGGCTGGCTTCAGGTGTGACCTGGTACTGGCGGCCACGAGGGAGTGCCCATATCACTCCATTTCAGTGGCCCAGCACAGAGAGGGAGGGAAGAGAGTGAGAGACTTTGCTTGGTAATCTAGGGAATTCTCTTGTGTCTTACCCAAGCCACCAAGGAAGTACCACCAGAAGTCTGCAAGAGTTGCAGCATTACTGGGTTTGGGGCACAGATATTCCCTTTGAATATCTGGAAAGTCTTCTCAAGAAAGATGGGTTCAAACAAGCCCAGACTGCAAAGATTAAAATAAATATCTAACTCTTCAATGCCCAGACATTGACAAACATCCACAAGCATCAAGAACATCTAGGAAAACATGACCTAACCAAACAAACTGTATAAGGTACCAGTGACCAATCCTGGAGTGATGGAAATATGTGACCTTTTAGACAAAGAATCCAAAATAGCTGTCCTGAAGAAGCTCAATGAACTTCAAGACAACACCGAGAAGGAATTTAGAAGCCTATCATAGAACTTTAACAAAGAGACAGAAATAATAAAAAAAAAATGAAGCAGAGATTCTGGAGCTAAAGAATTCAACTGACAAATTGAGAAATGCATCAGAGTCTCTCAAAAGCAGACTTGACCAAGCTCAAGAAAGAATTAGTGAGCTTGAAGACAGGCTATTTGAAAATACAGACAGAAGAGAAAAAAGAATAAAAAAGAATGAAGCACACCTACGAGTTCTAGAAAATAGCCCCAAAAGGGCAAATCTAATAGTTATTGACCTTAAAGAGGAGGTAGAAAGAGAGAGATTAGGGTAGAAAGTTTATTCAAAGAAATAAAAAAACTTTCCAAACCTAGAGAAAGATACTAATATTCAGGTATAAGAAGGTCATAGAACACTAAGCAGATTTAAACCAAAGAAGACTACGTCAAGGCATTTAATAATCAAGCTCCCAAAGGTCACAGATAAAGAAAAGGTCCTAAGGGAAGCAAGAATAAAGAAAAAAAAATAATGTATAAAGGATCTCCAATACACCTGGCAGCAGACTTCTCAGTAGAAACCTTACAGGCCAAGAAAGAGTGGCATGATATATTCAAAGTGCTGAGGGAAAAAATCTTAACCCTAGAATACTATATCCTGCAAAATTTTTACTTTCGTTGTTTAGAAAAATTTGGAGAAAGAGGCAGTCTTATGAGAAATTGTCCCAAAAATATTTAAAAACAAGAAAAGTCCAAAACAAATGAGGGAATTACATTGAACCACTGGGTGTTTCCACAGTGGAAAAGTCAATAAAACAATTCAATATTATGAACCGCAATCAACATTGTGAAATGTAGTTTTATTTTCCTTTTACTAACAATGTATCATGGCATATAGTGTGTTTGACCATGACCTCTTAAAGGTGCAACAAGGCTCAGGAGAAGGAAAAAGAAAAAAAAAAAAAAAAAAAAAAAAAAACCAGGGAAGAGGCAGGAAGTAGATAAAGAAAGTAGCAGGAAGGAAAAAAGCACAATGAAGTGTGATAAGAGAGCAAAAGATTTTGAGAACCACTGCCAAAGGCCCTGGCAAATATGTGCATGCTATTTGCCTTTGATTAGCAACTGTCAAAGGGGGAAAGTGTTGATGTCATCTCTGAGGTTACTTTGTCCTTATCAACTCCAAGAAACATGCATCCCAAATTAGATTAGCCTTCTTTTTCATTTCACCTGGACCACCTTACTGAAGGACACCAACTCCATTTTTATTACACAAGGGGATTAAAGCTATCAGGCCATGCAATATTTGGGATTGAATTTTGCTGTATCCCTTTTATTACCTAAGGAATTCCTCATTCGTATTCTCTAAACTGAGATTTAAAATCATGAAGCTGAGACAGCCCCAAATAATAGATGTTCTTAGTTGGTAGAACAGTTCATCAATTAATCTAAATCGAACTGGTTAGAAGTGAAAGACTTGGTTTCCAGTGATTTCAATTTCAAATTGAAGTTAAAAATAAATTCAAATCTTTCTCTGAAATTAAATTAAAATTGTTTTCTGTGATTCAAATAAGGCTATAAATAATAAATTTTAAAATATAATCTGAAAAATATATTTAAACTGTGGTACATGTTAATTTTTGCAGCTTTGGGATTTAGAAGATTGGTATGATTAAATTTGATTAAAATCAAGCTGAAGACTATTAGCCAAAAGCATTTGAATCATCACAGAATACTTTATGGGAAACAATGCCAATAGAATATATAATAGTTTAATGTTCTATAGCAATATTTTCTGGCTGTGAAGTGCTTGCCACAAACTACAAGGGAAATAAATGGACCATCTACAACTACTGCCTTTAGCTGCATGAAGATACTTGCTCAGATAGATATTAGCACATTAATTTTTATCTATAGACTTTTTATATAGAAATTTTCCTTCTCCAGTACTGATCATCTAATTTCATACTTTCAAAATCAAACACCTTTGTCGATGAAAACATTGAGTATGTACCTGTAAGAAGTATGTATATTAACTTGTAAATCACTGAATGGTAATTAATATTGTTAACTTTAAAACACAAAAAGTTATAGATGGTTGAAATAGATCGATATGAGCAGAAATATCTTCATACACATATCCTTGTACACACTTTTGGGATATGTGCACCTCACTATAAAGACCACCAATATAAAGGATTGCATTCTCTGGTATAACTTAACTAAAGGTCCATACATGGAGCGGAATTCTGAGGAAGTTAGCTCCAAGTTTTGATTTCTCTTATTTAAAGGCATAGTAACGATATTGCATTAGGTATTTGACATATGTTTGATCTAAGGGAAATTAAAATTAATTGTTCTATGGGTAGAAAGGTTTAGGAAACTCATACTCATATTGTGTCATGTATTAGTAAAAACCAATAGATGATAACTAAGCTTAAGGGTCACATACTGTAATCTGTACTGAGTTAACAGCAGCAATGAACAATTTCTTATCCCCAGCATATAACTCTTGTAACCAAACCAACTTTCTGGAATGCAATTCATTTACCAAATGTATGAAAGTCTGATGACAGAATGAACAGGGGAGCACAGAGAATTCTTAGGGCTGTGAAACTACTCTGTATGATACCACAGTCATGGTACATTTGTCCAGACTCATAGAATGTACAGTACTAAGAGTGAGGAAAACTGTGGACTCTGGGTGATTCATCAGTTGAAACAAATGTACCGCTAGGGTGGGGGAGGCTCTGCATGTGTGGGGACTGGGAGTGTTTGGGAATCTCTGTACCTTCCTCCCAATTTTGCTGTCAACCTAAAAATGCTCTGAAAAAGTCTTAAAAAATAAAATAAAATAAACTTTATGTTCTTCATCCTTCTAGGAAA
>RJWJ010024891.1:0-24424 GCA_004363605.1 Indri indri | reverse complement strand
ATCACAGTGCCTGCAGTTTTTCCATTTGAGTGTGATTCTGTTGGATCTTGAAAGATTGTTTGATCACTGGGAAGCTGTTATCACAAAATGGATTGTTCTACAGTAAGGAGACAGAGGAGGGCAGTGGACTAGGAGGTGGGGCTCTGGGTCCCAGTTTCAGTTCTGCCAGTGCAGCCAAGTGGCTTTAGGCAAGCTCAGTCGTTTCACTTGCCTCAATGGGTTTCTCTGTAAAACTGGACGCAATGGGGATGACGCAAGTGAAAACATCTGTCATCATGTTTGTTAGTGCTCAAGAAATGATTCCTTCCCTCCTGCTCACCTAAGTTTTCCATCTGTAAAATGAGGGATTGAGCTAGAACACCTCTGAGATCTTTTTAGCTCTAACACTCTGTGACTCTGTTGGCAGCACCTTAAGATAACACTCTGGTGAGTCTTAATCTAATAGATCACAACGAATTGTGATAGCATTGTGATTTTGACTATATTATAATATAAATTTAGGAAGAGATTTCCCTCTTCCTAATTTTTTATTTGTATGTTTTATTTTATGGTTTTTACTTTTTCAAGTTGTTACTAATTCTTTGTGGTATAAGAAAAAAGTATAACTAACTGGATGAAAGGGTACATTAGTTGAAAGCCAGGGAATGATGACGTTGCTGCTACTACTACTACTACTACTACTACTACTACTACTACTACTAGTAACTGCTTTTATTGAACACCTACTATGGGTGAAGAGCCATGCTGAGCACTTTATAAATGTTGGGTCATTTAATCCTTACAGTAATCCTGTGAAGCTGTAATTATCATCTCCATTTTATAGATAAAGAAACTGAGTCTTAGAGATATCAAGCAACTTGTCCAAGGTTGTCACAAATTCAGGCCTGGCTACCTCAGAGCAGTGTGTGCTGACAAACAGACTCAAAAAACAAAACCCCAAATCCCTAATTTGCAGCATTTGCTGATTTCCATGGTGTAAATACTCTCACCACGGCTGATTTCAAGTTACTAACAGTTAAAACAGTTCAAAAAATTTTTTGAATATCTAACAGTCCACTCTTGTGAATCAGTAGGAGCCAATCCCAGTGCATCCCAGAGAGAACTTGTGTTGATCACCACTAGGCTACCCAGCCTCCTTGGATCATAGGCCAGGGCTGGGGGAGATCAGACAAAAAGCAGGAGAGGGGAGATGCTCACGGACAGAGAAAGTAAGGAGATGACAGGTCCATCCGTGTAAGCATGCATTCATTCACTCCACAAAGGCTTATTGCGCGCCAGCTGAGCTCCATTAGGACACAGACAGGAGCAGGAGGTGCTGAGGCCTGAAGAGCCTGGAGTGTGTTGGGGTAAGAGAGATATACAAACAAATGATTGAGTGCGCCATGAACAGAAGTATGTATACGAGTCTGTGGGAACCCTGGCGAGGGAGGAATTAGTTCTACCTGTCTGTCCCTGAAGGATGGAGTTCCAGGTAACACAAATTTTGCCTCCTTTCTGATTTGTGGAAGGGCTTCCCTCACTGGAGAAATATGCTCAGCTTAGCTCTCTGCTTTTTAGAACTAAACAGAAAAACCGGAGACAGAGCCAAGAGAGGCACAATGATGCAGAAAGTGCGCTCCTTGGAGTTAGGGATGTCTGCGTCACCCCATGTCGCTGACACCTAGCACCATGCTGGGCACATAGTGGGCACTCAGTAAATATTTGATGACTGGATGAATCACTGATGAATGATTTGTGAGCTACAAAGAAGGTTGTCTGAAGAAAGGAGACCAGTGACAGCAGGAAAATGAGCAATGTCCGTAGTGATCCCTAAGCACGTGGATGATTTTGAGTAATAGAGTGAGCAGAAGACAGAACATGGGCAGGGACTCAGATGCCTCGGGTGAAGGAAAAGTACTCGGCAGAGTGGGTGTCCTGGAGAGATGCCACCTGGCGGGGGGGTGGGGACAACCTTGCCCAGGATGGTCTGAACATGGGGCAAATCGCCGGCTCCCAATCTGAGAAAGAAGCAAGACCTTCAGATGCGTTTGGTGAGCTTGGGAATGCCAGAAATTACACAAGTTATTGTTTTCTTTTATAGGTTCAGTATGGGAGGAGCTAAAAAGTAAAGTTTGGGGATGTTAATGGATTTCACTTGTGTGTGTTCGCTCTTCTGTTCCCTTGGTTATCTGAGAGGAGGCTGCTGTTATGGAAAACCGGGGTAGTTGGAATATTCTTCCTTGGGACTTTGGACTGTTTCCATAAGAAGTGGATCTGCATGTGCATTTCGCTATTATATTTCTCACGGCAATGCCTTGTAATTGTAGATGGTTCCTAGTTTCTAAAGACTTTTCCTACAGCCTCAAAACAATCCCTTGAGGATGTTAAGGAAGATGCACATGTTTCCACTTTCCTAAAGGAGAAGGCGTGACTCAAAGAAGTCAAGGGACTCACCTGCAATCACACAGCTAAATTCTAGAAGAGCAAAGGCCCAAGATAGATACTTCTCAATGCAGAGACCTTCTTATTCTCCCAGTTTCTCCTACGATAATGTCTGTCTCCTGGAGCGACAAGTCCTGGCTGAGACACAACAGTGGCTAGACGGCTCTTCATACTATTTGAGAACTTCTTTTTCTGTAATGCAAAATTGCACCTGCCTGCCCCAGTTTCCCAGCCACCTCATGACTCGACGAGCAATTGCTTTAACTCTGACAAAATTAGGCCACCGCCAACCTAAATGGAGCCCGTTTTCAGAGTAAGACCCTGCGTGTAGGCAGCTCTTTCCCTGAAAGGATAACAAAAGCATGCTTGTGTGTGTATCTCACTTGATGGAGAGGAATCCCCAGTGAGGCCATTCTTTCCCCCTGAATTCTCCCAAGTCCAGAACCTATCCAAGTTTCCAAGATTATCTCGGAAGAGCCATTCATCTATGAAGATGGCCGAATTGTCTTCCAGCTCGGTAGACAGGGCGTGTGCAAGAGAAAAAGTGAAGGGGGTGAAATGGGGGTGTGGGGCGAGGGTGAGGGAGGCGGAGGACAAAGGAGTGAGACCCGTGAGCAGAAAACGTGTGCAGACAAATGCTGACGGGGAAGGAAAGAAACCAAAGGGCCAGCCCAGGCTCTGGGGTCCCATCTGCCAGGGACATTTTCATTCTTTTTAGGACCTGTCAAGGTCTGCCTGGCAAGCTGTCACTTCTCATCACTTGGCTCTCACTGAGGATCTTTGTGTCATCACTGTCATGAAGAGACCTGGCAACTGGCAAAGAATTTCCTGGGGCGCTACCTGATACACCATTATTCGCCTCTTATCATCTTAGCAGAGTAGTTATGCCACTGTCAGAGGTAATGGAGACCATGCCACTAAGAAAATTGGCTGTAATTTATTTATCAATTGTTTCTGTATACCACAAAAGTGGCCTTCTACTTTACGGCTGGGTCTAAGGTATTTGAGAGCCCCCGAAGTTCATGGTTTTCCGGTATTCTAAGTTCTACTTATGGCCTTTCCTGTATATGACACACAACACCACCCTTGTGGCTTGCAGTCTGTTTTCTTCTTTGCTTTCTTTAGTCACAAATCATCCTGAGGCATCCCTTAAGTGCATTTGTATTGTTAAGTGCACCGGCTTGATTTGGTGTTAATTCAATTTGAGTGCCCTTAATATCTTGCGGGGGTGATGCAATGCAGGCCGCCTGTACCTTGTAAAATCGGGTCCCAGGTCTGCCTGCGAGCAAAGCACCTTTCCCATAGCCATTTACCAAAGTTGCTGATAAAATTTTCATAAGGGAACCTTTTTAGTCTGACCCTATTGTGTTATTCTACCATTAAGTCTCAAAGAACTGAGCTGGCTTCTAGTGACAGCTTATCACATTCTCCATTATTGCTCCTGCCCGAGAGCTCACGGGCTGGGGGTAGTGCGAGCTCCCTCCCTCCCGTCCACTCTGGCCCGTTTTGGGAAAAGCTTGTGGGTCAGCACCTCAGGGCTAATGTGAGATTTTCTCTCTGTGGGTGCCAGGGAACAGAGCTCTCTTCCTGATGAACCGGCTCCTCTCACTTTGGGAAGCTCAAGGGGCCCTGAAGGACGTCACAGAGTCTGAGTGATAAGAAAGGAAGAAGGGAAGGGCAGGCTGAAGTGGAGAAGGAGTTACAAAGCACTTGCCTTAAAACAACACAGACAGCAGTAACAATCATGTCAACGCCACTCTGACACACAGCTTGAGTAGGGCGTTAGGTTGGGCATTTGTCTTTGGAATACTGGCTTTGGAGACCCGGCAACATTATTCACTCAGAAAGAACTGTAAGATCTGGGGCCAGACACACCTGGGTTGGCATCTCATCTCAGTGGCTTCCCTGCTTTGTGCCTTTGATCAAGTTATTTAGTCTCGGAGCTCCAGTTTTCCCATCCGTTGAATGGGAATACCAACACCTACTTAATGGGCTTGTTGTGATGATAAAGTGAGGCAACACATGTAAACACCACTGAGAGTGACTGGCACAAAAGCAGTGTCTCTTACAATCCAGGAGGCTATCAGAAGTCGAGGTGAGAAAACTGGGTCTGATGGTGCAAAATTATCTGGGTACCACAAGATGAGAAAGAGAAAGAGATAAGTCTAGAAATTCAGTCTCCTGATCCCCAACCCAATATAGGTCTCCTTCCATCCTTCCCACTGTCTCCCCAGTGCCATCCATGGACATTGGGAGGTTGGGTAGATTTGGGGTGCACAAGGCTACTACTTTGTCCTTCCTCGATTATGAGATTTCTTAACTGCAGACTAAGCTCTTCTAGGTCATTCTGCCTTGTTTTGGTGGCCGTGTCTAGGAATGGCTTATGCCTGTCTGACAGTGTGAGCTTTGCCCCTACCTGTCTCTGCTGCTTTGGATGAAAAAGCATGGTGGTCTGAGGAACAGAAATGGAAGATGCTCTTTCAAAAGAACATTTTAAAATTATTGTTATAAAGGCAATATGTGTTCACTGTAGATGTTAGAAAAATCTAGATAAAATACAAACGCTATAGTGAAAGGGGAAAAATTATCCGTAATGCTGCCCCCTGTGACTGCGAGGTAGTGTGCTGTGTTTTCTCCCAGCCTCTTTTTCTGTGCATATGCACATGCTTGCTTGTTCATGAACTTGCTCTCTGCAGTATATCGTGGTGGTTAAAAGCGCAGTCTCTTGATCCATTCTGGGTTCAAATTTCGGCTCTACCACTTGAGCAAGATATTGAACTATTCCACTGTTGTTTCCTCATCTGTAAACTTGACTTCCTCGTGGCGCCTTCCTCAGCGTGGCGCTTAAGAGAAGCAAACGAGTTAATCCATTTAAGCACAGTACCTGGCACACAGTGCACACTGTGTGGGGATTTTCCTTTAGGATTATTACATGCAACAGAAACCTGGAATTATACAATGTATTCTGCTTAAAGTGCAGTTTTTACGGGGGCAGTTTCTTCTTTGCTCACACTAGCTGCCAGATGATAATACTTTCTTAAACTGCTCACCCAAATGGAGTCTCAAAGTCAGGTTGAGCCCTGCCCACCTCCGGTTCAGCAGGCCCAGGCTGCATGGTGACAATCATGTCTTTGTTTTCAAAAGGGTCTGGCGGAAATTAATCCGCAAATCCCTACAGCCTGATTCCTGGTGGTGGTTGTTAGACCCATTTTATAGGAGGAAGGATTAGGATTAAGCAGGTATCGAAGTGGCTGCATGAGGTCTCCAAGCAGGCGAGGTGGACTTCCTGGCTCACATAAGTGACTGAGCCACTCCTTAGGCTTGGAATATGCTTTTATTACTTTGGGGATTTAGGCCTACATGGAGCAAGGAATAAAGTTTAAAATCAGGAGAAAAGACTAGATCTCAGAAACAAACATCTCATGGAAAAGCTCTGAGAGTCTTGGTGTGCGTGTGCGTGTGTGTGTGTGTGTGTGTGTGTGTGTATTAGCATTTTAGTGTTTTTAAACATCCTTTTGTAGGATTCTAACACGCTGAGGGTGAAAAATGGTTATTTCAAGCCGGACCGGGCCAGGTAGGGTCCTCAATCAGGAAGAAAGACGAGGATCCAGCCTTGTGCATGCGTGCGCCCACGCGTGCACATGGACAGCACATGCACAGAGCAGGCGCCAGAGTGCGGGCCTCTCGGGGTCAGCGGGAGGGGCAGGCGGGGCCCAAGGAAGGGAGCTGGTTTTGATGAAATATTGGCTAACGCTCGGGGCACAGAAGGAGAAGAGGCTCTGGTCAGGGGACTGTGCTACGTTAGAATTTATAATAGATTAGCTTAGCTGCCCCTTGATCTTCAGGGGTATTTGGGGAGCTGAGGACCAGGCATTTCTGCCTTGCTTTTCACAGTGAGAGGAAACCTCTGGAACAGTATTCCCAGCCTTTCCTTTTGCACAGCCTAAGGCGGTGAGAGCTTGCTATTGACACCCCCACTCGGGTCATTTGAAGGAGGCTGACAGTGCCCAGGAATGCTGACATGCTTCAAAACATCACACAGAAAAGAACCCACTCGGATTCCTAGGGGGAGTTGCTGTCGGCCCATCCCAAGCTGGATTTTACACTGGACGTGTTCTCCGGGGCTCCCCCTCCTGCAGCGGAGCACGAAATCCATATTCATCCTGTCCGTCTGCCAGACTCTCCTCTCCCTGTCCATCTGTCTGTCTGTCTGACTCTCTCTACCTTGCTCTCTGAGGCAAAGGGTATCCGCTCTCATGAAAAGGGGAGCGTGCCAGGATGTTCCAGATGAGCTGCTGCCAGCGATGTTGCTTTAAACTCCAATGAGCTGAAGCGGGCCGGGAAAGAGAGAGCGAGGGGTGAAGTCTGGTTTGATGTCTTGGCGCACTGGGGAGATGATTCATATAACATGAGCTCCTCCGAGGCCTTGGTTAAATCCCAGCCTTGCACCCCCGGCTGGACTGGAGCTCTGAAGTCCAGCCAAGGAGTGTTGCTGGTCCTGCCTCGGCAAACAATTGGTGGGTCAGAGGCAAAGGGCAGGGTAGGGACGATTCTTTCACTGGAAAAATTACCTGCTGGGAAAGAAGGAATCGTATGATGTGTGTGGCGGGGAAGTCCAGCCAGGGAGGACCTGGATGTCACATTACAAGGCCGCTTTCAGAAGCCAGAAGGGACTTTTTATTGCCTGAGGAGCCTGAAGGCCCAGGGTAAAAAAGAGGCTTTGGCGTGATTCTAGAAGGCTGAGGTGGGGCTGTGAGCAGAGCTCAGGGTGGCAGGCTGCTTGTGAGGAGAGGGGACACTGGGGATGGGGTTTGGCCATCCTCAGACTCACTCTCTAAGGTGGGAGGGAGACACAGAGGAGAGAAGAGCTGCCCCGTTTCCTCTCTAGCCAAGTGCAATGGGGCCTCTGTGGCCCTTACTGTGGCCTCTGTATGACATTTACCATGTCTGGCCACCCAACTCCTCCCTTAGCTTCTTAAAATGTCCGTTCCTGCTGGGCCCACTCTGCTTCTCTGACAGCACTCCTTCCCTCTTTGTGTGGACGTGGCATAACCGTCTTCCATTTAGGAGTGCCCCTCCCCAGTACCTGGTTAACGTAGGTTTGGGTGGGGAGACGCTGGGGAATGTGGCCTGGCCCCGCCAGAGTGGTGGTTTAAGGACAGGCCCTGAACCAACTTGGTCCAACCAGACCCAAACCTGGAACTTCTGTTGCAATTTTGTTGGAATTTTTGGGACAGAGAAGTTCTTTTTCATCTGGGGTTGATGAGAGGAGAGGACAAAAGCCTGGAGCTTCTGGGGGTCACCATGATGAGAAAGTCTGTGTGAAGGTGAAGCCACTGGCAGGGGACTCAGCGAGGTGATGAGTGGGGACATTTCTGACAGTGGTGCATGAGCCCTGGGCCCTGAGCATGGCTGAGGTCAGGATCTGGCCCTGGGTTCTTCAGTCCTGCTAACTAAGAAATTCCCCTCCCTGCTTTCTTTTTTTCATCCAGTTTGAACTTTTCTGCTTGTTGTAAATGACAGCATGATGTCTGCATATTAGCTCAATACGCCTTTTCATCTTCCTGCACGGGATGCCCTCTCCCCTTTCCACCGCTCGTCTATTAATATGTCTTTCCTCCAAAGCTGGGTCCTCAGCCTTTAGTGTTTCCTCCTCTCTCCTCGCCCCCTCAGACTTTCCACCCTCTCGTGTGGTGTCAGCTGTGACCTCTGTGACAATGACCCCCTCCTGCCATTGTGTTTGAGCTTAGGTGTCCTTGCCTGTCACCAGTGTCCCGTTTCCACTCGTGCCAGGTCTTCAAAAATTTCTCTTGTGTGTGTCGTTTTTTCTCCACCTTCCGCCAGTGTCTAGTCTAAGATCTCGTCAGGTTCTCTCTCGCCTGGCTTCCCAACACCCATTTCGAAGCAGCCCAGCCACCCAGCACCCCCCAGCTTATGTGACCCCCCAGTACCTCCTTCCCCTCACAGCTCGCCTGCGGAAACCCAATGCCTCGCTGCCGCTCACCTCCACGCCCTCAAGTGTTGCTTTTCATGGGACCTGAGCCACAGGAGCACCTTGCTGAAATATTCGCTGGAGTGTGGGAAGTTAACTGTTTTTAGTAGAAGGTAATTAAAATAGTGTTTTTATATTAAAACACATTAATCTTATATAAAACAGAATGTAAAACTCGTATGAATTTTGAAGATTGAACACAGATTCCAAAGACATTCTGAGATTGTAGAAGTCCACTTCTGGCCACCACCCAAGATTTCTGGGTTTCCTTTTCCTCTGCTTTGGGTAGAAAGTTTGCAGAAGCACTGGCTTGTTGAACCCAGTCTGACATCCTCGGTTCCGTGTCTGCCTCTACTGGCCCTATCTCTCCAAGCGCCTCCTTGTCTCTCATCATTTCCTGGAGGTAGGGAGCGCCGCTGGCTGTTCTTTGAACACAGGACTCACGTTCCCAACCTCGTTTCATGCTGTGGCCTCCTTTTGCAAATGACCTCCCTTCTCCTTTTCCTTATCTTACCTTGAGTAGCCTTTGGAATCACATTAATAAATGGATTATAAACTGGGCAAGAGTCACTCCCCTGCTCAAACCGCAAACCTTTTAAAAGGCGTCCCCCCGACCATCCCCTGGCTGTGGGATGAAGACGAGGCATGGCTCGCTAGCTCTTGCCAGTCTGGTCCCTGCCTGACGCTTCAGCTTCTACTCTCCTTGTAACTGCCCCTTGAACTTTGCTGTCCTGCCTTGAAGAACTGCTACAGGCATCTCTCTTACCTCTGTGTCCGTCCTCTCCATCCATCTCCTTCTCCTTCCCTTGTCTTTACCCATCAAGACTCGGCTCAGGCATAATATTCTTCTTGGCCAGCCCCCGAGCAGAGCTCTATCTTAGCTAATGCTGGAACAGTCTTGCTTACCCCTTTCTCGGCTCACCGGATTGTGAGTCCCTAAATGCAAGAACTAACCATCTTGTTTGTTCCTACTATAGTGTTTCTCAAATGAATGAATGAATGAGCAAATATGAGGTATTGGGAGACTCAGGATTTACTGTCTCTGCCCCTTGTCCGCATGACCTTGAGAAAGTCACTTTACCTCTCTATGCCTGTGTATTATTTTCTACTCAAGTCTGTTTCGTGCACACATTTTTTTAAGCCCGTATTTGCCTGAGGGCTTCTGGATCAATGGTTACACAGCTTGGAGCTGAGGACTGGGTCTGGGATTGAGATTGCAAATGAGGACCTGGGGCTGGTGAGGAGCAGGACCAAGGCTGCATCCTTCTCCAGGACGGTGCACCTTGCACAGAAAAGCACCCACAGACTCAGGTTTGGTGCAGCAGCCCTGGGTAAGGGTCAGCAGAGAGACAATTTGGGGTTAGACACATATTTTTATTCATACTATTCTGCCCCAGGCCAGAGGAAAGCTGTCAATTATGTTTTTAAATTCCAAGAGTGCTTACTTTTTTGCTGAAAATCTTTTTAAAAGCACTCTGTTCTCATCTCATGGGACATAGAATCTTCTCTTATCTTTCTTAAAATAGTAATTATTTTGATTGTCTATATATTTTGTTTTGTTCCCTGCCTTGCTTCTATTTCCTGTGTATTTCTTTTGGTCTCCTTCTTTTAGGTTAGTGGTTTCCCCCAAGTACTAGGAGTAGAAATCATTTATATTCATACATATTTAAGAATGAGGGACCAGAAACTAATTGAAAAATCCCTGTGCAGGGACTCTTGGATGGTGGACCTTACCAAATTGTGATCCGGCAGTTGATTTGATGGAGGCCCCGTATGTCATTGTGGGCGGGGCTTTTCCATTGGAGTTGTCAGTTTCTGCGATCTCCTGTCTGTTCTAATCGCTGACTGAGGCAAGACAAGCCAAGTGCAGAAAGGAGTGGGAAGAGGGGTTTCAAAATTTCACGTAACCTTTTTGGTTTTGGTACAGCATCCCACTGCTACTCTCTGCTTTACCTGATAGTCTCAAGTCCAGAGCTCTTCTAGAACAACCTAGCCACTGTGCAAACCTCTTGTCTTTTGCTCAGATGTAGGGCAGATCCGTTGCTTGGTAGTACAGGGTAGTACGAAAGGATGTGGGATCTACATTCTCCATATAAGGATTTTCAATCAATCCCCCTATTTTCAGCCATATGTTTTACTCCCTGCAGCCCCGTATTCTGAGATACCCAGAACTGAGTGCCTTCAATTATGGAGCCTTTCTAGTTCTCTGGTGCTTATAATATTGCTTCTTGTTGGTTTCCATGGCCACCTACCCTCATCCATTTAGGCTATATTGATAAGCTATTAATATTTCCAATAATGTTTTCTTTGTCCTAATGGATGTATGTCTTAAAAAATCGTATTACTGGCATTTTAGTAAAGTTTTATGGGGGAGAGGGCAGACATAGTTACAGGTACATGTTAATCCTGCCATATTGAACCTGAAGTTGGGCTGATTTCCTTTTTTTTAATTTAATTATTACTATACGATTTCTATTTTGGATTTAGTTACTCTACTTCCTGTGCCATTCAGTGTCCTGAACACGAGATGTAT
This sequence comes from Indri indri, assembly GCA_004363605.1. Lineage (NCBI taxonomy): Eukaryota > Metazoa > Chordata > Mammalia > Primates > Indriidae > Indri > Indri indri. The sequence goes on along the minus strand of RJWJ010024891.1, from coordinate 13,478 downwards.
AGGTTATTAAGTATGAAATGTCCGATTTCCTTAAGTATTAAGTTAGACAATTGATATCTCTGACATTTCCCTTTGACACTTCTTGTTTTCTTTTTATTGTGAAGGTACATCTTCAGTCTTTCAAACACACATTTTGGCTTATGATTATCTTTTAAATTTTTTCTTGGAGCTATTTTTGTGAAACCATGGATAAGTCAAAAATTCATGTTATTTTCAAATATGAGTTCCATTGTGGAACCAATGCAGCGCTGACAACTCGAAATATCAACGAAGTGTTTGGGAAGGATGTGGTTAATGAATGCACAGTACATCAATGGTTTGAAAAGTTCCCTTCTGGTGATTTTAATCTTGAAAATGAGCCACATGGGCAACCTGAGACCAAGGTGGATAATGATGAGCTTAAAACTGTAGTGGAAGCAAATCCATCTCAACCTATGTGTGAATTAGCAGCAAGGTCCGACGTTACTATTCCAACAATATTGGACCATTTGAAACAAATCAGCAAGGTAAAGAAGCTGGATAGATGGGTACCACATGAATTAAATGAGTGTCATAAGAGAAATCATCTTGAAGTTTGCCTTTCTTTGCTGTCACAACATAAAAGCGAACCATTTCTACACTGTATTGTTATGTGTGATGAAACATGGATTCTTTTTGAAGAAAAGCAAGCATTTGGCACAATGGTTGTGTAAAGATGAAGTGCCAAAACACAGTCCAAAACCGAATGTTCAACAAAAAAAGCTAATGGTGTCTATTTGGTGGTCCAACTCTGGTATTACCCACTTCAGCTTCATAAAACCTGGTCAGCAGATTACAGTCTGCTACACACAATTGGATGACATGATGAGGATACTTGCGAATAAGTAGCTGAGATTGGTCAATAGAGACAGGTCAATCCTCTTGCAAGGCAACACTCGACCACGTGTCGCACAAACAACGCTGCTCAAACTACAGAAACTGGACTTGGAAACTCTCTGTTATCCACCGTGTTCACCAGACCTTCCACCAACTGACCACCCCTTCTTCCAGGCTTTGGACCACTTCTTGCAAGGACAAATAACCAATTCTCAACAAGCTGTGGAAACGCCTTTCGAGATTTCATCACCACTCGCTCTCCAGGCTTCTTCACTGCTGGCATAAACAAGCTACTGTTAAGATGGCAAAACCGCGTCAATAGCTTAGGCTCACACTTTGATTAATTGTACTGATTCTTGTTTGAGATATAATAAACTACACTTTTGACTTGAAATCAGACATTTTATATTTAATGATTGAATGGCACTCTGATCTTGTTTGATTCTTACTCACCGTGAATATCTTTTTCATTCTTTCATCTCTCTGTTTTCTTTTAATTTCCCTCACAGACTGCACAGTATTAATATATAAATGTACCCATAAAAGTAATGTTCAGCTAATCTGAGTCGCTGTCTCTCGTATGCTTATATTTATTAATCCCTATAGATGCCTCAGATCTATCCATCCATCCATCATCTATCCATAATTTATCATCTATTGTCCATCTACAATCTTCCACTGAAGAAGTCAAACATGTTAGCACATTCTCATGTCCTTGTGGTATCCACTCCTTTCCACCACCCCCTTGTTGATATTGTTTAAAACTTTTGTGCTGGGTTATTATGGGCATACTTATTTCCTTTTATTTTCTTTGTTTCTTGTTTCTTTTGACAATAATAAACTCTAGTGAATTATTTGAATCCTTTATTTCCCGCATTTCTTCTAGCCATCTCCTGCATTTACTTCTTACTGGGGTTTTCTAAATAGTTCTTTATATGGCAAACCTTTTAAAGCCCTGTATGCTTGAGAATATATCTATTGAGCTCCCAGATTTCACTCATAATTTAGCTGAATATGGTATTCCGTATTAAAATTGTTCTTCCTCATTGCTTTTGTTCTCATCAGTTTTGTTTGTTTGTTTGTTTAGCTTTTATACATCATCTTGCACTCACAGCTGCTGTCAATTAAGTCTGAAGTCAGTAAGATTCTAGGCCCTTTGAAGGTTATCTGCTCTTTCCTCTGGAAGATTCTAGAATTTTTCTTCATCTGTGATGTTCTTAAATTTCATTTTTAAGGTATCAAAGTATGGATTTTTCTCATCCGTCTTGTCTGAAACTTTCTTAGCCCTTTTAATCTTTAATTATGAGAAATTCATTATTATTACCTCTTCTGATATAGAAAAGACACATCTATGCAATCAGCTATATACTCCACGATGACTGTTGCCCCCTCCTTCAACTCGTACTATCCAGATGTTGGCAGGTCTCCCATGTTTCCTCTGGTATTTTCTCTCTGTTCTCTCCTACTTCTTTCTGTTAGAGACCCAAATATTTCAGCACCCTAATTCATTATTTGGCTCTATACTTCCTGTTATTTTTGCATCTATGGTGTTCCTTCTATCAACTGTTATATTTTTATAATTAAAATCACTACTCTTTTCTTTCTTTTGATTTCCCATTTCTTCTTCACATTACCAACATCACCTGCTTTCTCTCTGAGGATATTTACCATGCTTATTTATATATCTTGATCTGTCTATTACAATACATCTGCTTTCAGTAGTATAAGTTGTTCAGCCTGTTGTCTTTCCTTTCTAGTGGTTGAACTCCTTGGGTCCTCAGTCACTGGGCCGTGAACTGGGCCAGTTCCTTTAGGGGTAACAGCTACTGTACCTTATTATCTATATGAACAGAGGGGCTCAAATCCCACTTCTAGAAGAGGGCAGAGTGGGCTCCAAGGCATAGTGCTCGGGGTCCCACAGAATGGTAGCCCAATACCCTAATTTTTTGCCCCTCTATTAGACCATAATTTTAGCAAGATATTCATTTAAATGCTTTGAAAAAAGCAACTTGGGAAGGAAATGATCTCTATAGATCAGTTTTTCAAACTCTGGGTAGCAATCCATTAATGGGTCACAAAATCAATTTAGAGTTAGCCAGCATTTAAAAAAAAAAAGAGTGTAAGAGAGAATAGAATAGAGAATAGACTGGGTTGAAAAATACAGAGGGCATCCTCCCAGTAGGCACATCATTTTATAAAACTTTCTTCCATTTGTACAGAGCTGTGTGTACATGGAGTCACCATGGACAGTGCATTCCTTATTGTGAGTGACAATCAAAATCCATGTGAGGAACACAGCTTTTGACTGTGATGCACCACTCCTGAGGGTCTGTGGGTAAGGGGCATGGAGGAGGTAGAGGAATGAAGGCTCCAGGCCAGCTGGCCAGTCTACTTTCTGCTTCAGCTCTTCACCCTGCGGGGCTCGGCATTGCTCTGGTCTCACCCGCCTCACACCTACCACCTGGCCAATGCTGCTGGCATCTTTTCCACGACGGGGCAGGCAGTTACCCTCCAGAGGTAACATGGGCAAGTGCAGAACTCAGAGCTTCCCCTCAGCCTGTACTCCATCCCTGCCCTGGGTACCCCTTGCCGTGGGTTGGTTTCACCATGTACTTCGCCAACCCATCCAACCCATCTCCTTTCTGTGTTTACTCTTGGTTGACTGAGTGGGAGGCAGCCAGCTGCCCAGGCTTGTTTTCATTTTGTGGACAGAAGCAGAAACCTTGCAGGCAGTCTAACCTCGAGCTTCCCTAGTCCTGTGCCCTACTTCTCAGCACTCTCTGTTTCGGGCAAACTTCAATCCCTCCACCCTGCCCCAGCCCCTCCCTGGGCACGTCCTCATGCTGGGTTTCTCTCCCTTCCTCTGTGCACACTATCTATTTTGACTTCTACTTTTGCCTGCGATTATTGGAAACCTCTGGCCCCAGCCAGCAGGGAAATTTATAGCTAAACAATTACATTGTTGAAACCCTGACAAGTCCACCCTGGTTAATGGCTCTGAAAATATGGGAGAGGTGTGAACAACTAAATCTATTAGGCTCCATATTGTGGGCTTACAAAGGCACACATGTAGGACCTGGTACTTTGATGGAAATTTTTCATTTTTCTTTTCTTCTTATGTTATTGTTCCAAATGCTGGTCTCACTCAATATGGATTCATTACCTAGAGAATGGCTTGGATATTTGGATAATCATCTCCTAAATAGTTTCTTTTTTCCCTTTGCTATTATGATTTTTGGAACTCAGCCAACCACAATGCAACAGGCAGGCAACCGACTGAGAAAAAAAGCAAACAGTGCTGGGTTACATTAGTAAATTATTGCATATTAGATGCAGGTAAAATTCCTCAACTTGCCAGCCTGGCAGAAAGCTTTTAATAAAGCAGCATGAAGAGGAAGGAGCAGCTTTTGAAAAGATGGCATTATGGAATTTGGAAAGGAAAAGAGAAGGCTGGAGAACTCAATGGTCAAAGATGAAACCACATGCTGCTGCTGCTGGAAAGACAGGTATGTAATGGGTGAGCCAGCCATAGGCAAGGAATGGGGCCTTCACCTTAGTGAGGTAGATAAAATTATTGGTCCCAATTCTTCATTCCCTATAGTAGTGTTATACCTACACACCTTTGCCATGACCTCAGGTGAGAGGAGGACACTTCCGCACCCCTTGACTTTGGGCTTGGCCAAGTGATTTGCTTTGGCCCATGTGAGGCTAATGAATGTAATGTGAGCATAGGCCTGAAATATACTTATGAGTTTGTGCTTGCCCTCTTATGCTCCTTCCCTTTGTCATGGGAAGAACATGTCTCATGTTAAGTGCTGGTCCAGAGAAGATTGGAGACAAGTGGAGGAGATCTAAACCCAACTCACAGCCCACAGGCTGGAGGCAAGTCCAGTCCCACTCAGGTTCAGGCTACATTAGCAGCCAAAGCCCTCTCAACTCATAGATGTGTTGATTTCCACTGAGATTGCTTTTGTGTGTGGTTATTTGTTATGCAGCAAACCTGACTGATGCACTCACTGAACAGGGCTGTCCTTGGACAAATGGGGGAGGCATATACTGCTATTTTCTGGTTTGATGTCTGAGTTTAAGAAGTTGAGGTAGTTTTAGTGCATAGAAAAAATCTAAAACATTGCTTTCTGTATGAAGACGTTGACGAAGGGTACAAATTTGCAGTTTATAAGATTAATAAGACTTATACAATATGATGACTATAGTTAATAATGTGTTGTATACTTGAAATTTTCCAGAAGGGATCTTAAGTGTTCTCACCACACACACACAGACACACACACACACACACACACACCAGGGGTGATAGATATGTTAGCTTGATTGTATTATAGTAGTCATTTCACAATGTATACGTATATCAAAACATTACATTACACACCTTATATATATACAATTTTTGTCAATTATACCACAAAGCTGAAAAAATGACCAGTCCAAATGCAGTGCCATCTTCTCCAATGTATGAGTCTGGAGGGGGAGCAGGAACAGTCTCCAGAACGTGTTGAAGTATACAGCAAGGAGAATTAAGGGCTGATTCTAGTGAGGAGCAGGGAAACAGCTTTCAAAATATTGCTTAGAGTGGGAGGTTGAAGCAAAGGCCTTTGGGCGATCTGCATGTAATTGTGCCAAGAAAAAGAAAAACAAGTTCGAGCACTTTTATGGTCATGGCTTGGGTGAAAGTGAACAGAAAGTCCACTTGGCCTGGAATGATGTGGCTTTTCAATCAGCATTGGCAGTTTCAAGTCTCAATCTTCACTACTCAGCACAGTGCCAGACAAGTAGGGGATGCTCGATAAATCAACTTGTGATTGATAGATTATCGGGAAACTTAAACCTAATCACAGCATTGCCATTAATTAATTACATGACCCCAGAATCAAAGCTTAACCTCTCAGTTCCCTCACGTGGAAATGAGAATGAAACCATCTGATATTCCCTAGCCTCTGTAATTGGATGCAGGCTAAGATGAGATGAAGGTGGAAGAAGTCTACAGTGGCCCGGAAGTGATAGGATACTATTGTTTCCCCACAGGTACTGCTATATTGGGTGCTTGGTACTTGTGGAGCAAAAAAAATGCTGAAGCAGGAATGCAGGTGGTTCAGGACAAAACTCAGCCTCGAAGGGGCCATAGCCAGATATTTCCCGCTGTGGTCTCTGCAGGAAAATGGACCAAGGAGGCAACGGCTATATTGCTCTGTACTTCTGCTGCACTGATTTGTAAGGCTAAGTTAGGTCCCTGGGTTAAGAAATCGACCTTTTTATTGCACCCTAAATTGCATGCTGGGAGTTCTGATTTGATCAATAATTATTTTGTAAAACCATGTCCTCAAGTGGCTGCATTGTAGGACTAAAACCGGCAACATCTCTGATCCACAGTCCATCTGACCTCTTTGTAAAGATCTCCAGTGACATGGTGTTATGGTTTGAACTGAGTCTTCCTTAAATTCATATGTGGAAGTCCTCACTCCCAGTACCTTAGAATGTGACCTTATTTGGAGATAGGGTCTTTACAAAGATAATCAAGTTAAAGTGAGATAATTAGGCTGAGCCCCAATCTAATACGGCTGGTGTCCTTATAAGGGGAAAATGTGGAGACAGACACTCACACAGGGAGAACACCACGTGAAGATGAAGGCAGAGATCAGGTGATGCTTCTGTAGGTCAAGGAGCACCAGAGACTGCCAGCAAACCACCAGAAGATTGGACAGAGGCCTGGAACAGGTTCTTTCTCACAGCCCCTATAAAGAACAAAACCTGTTGACACCTTGATTTTGGATTTCTGATTTCCAGAACTGTAAGACCATAATTGTGTTGTTCAAGCCACCCACGTTGTGGTAGTTTGTTAGAGCCGCCATAGCAACCCAATACACACAGAATCTCTGTTTATGAAAGAGTCGGTCCTTTGTGTTGATAGCAAAGACTTATACAATGCTTATAATTTACCAGGTACTGTTCTAAGTGGTGAGGTTATCGCATTCCATGATTTAATTTATATTAACTCGTGTATTTCTCAGAAGAATCCTGTGAGGTGGGAACTCAATTTGCAGGTGAGGAAACTGAGGCACAGAGGGATTCAATAACCTGCCCAAAGTTACTGTGTCAGCACCCAGGGGAACTGGCCTCAGAGTCTGAGCTCTTGCCTTCCAGGCTTCTGATATAGGCCACTTCTAATAGTGTCAGCTTATTCTTACAGAGAGCTGAAATCTTTTCTCCCTGGAATAACACAGAGGGACTTTATTTTCAACTCGATAGGATGGCCTCTCTGCTACATTTATGATCTGGTTTCCAGAGCTTCTACCCTCTTTGGCACTTTCCACTGAACATGCCCTACTTTATCAACACCACTATGAACTACCTTAGTTATCCAGAACCAAGACATCCATATCCCCAGATAAGGTCTGATTCAGCTGGAAAATGGGGAGGTTATCACATTGCATGATTTAAATATTTTATTGATTTTTAAGAAGTTCTATTGCATTAATGATCATATATTAGACTTTTAGTCAACTAACAGACCCAGTCAAAACTCACAGGTGTTAAGCTGGTATCCTCTTGTCTATACAGTTGATTTTTTCAACTGAATTAATGGACTTTGTATTTGTCCCTAATCATTTTGTTTTTTCCAGCATTTTAAGAGTGTGAAAATTATTTGAACGTTGAGTCTATAATTCATGGTCACTTATCCTCATATAGTGGATTTCTTTTTCTTTTCCTTGTTCTTATTTCAGACAAGAGTATTTCTTCATTGGGGTATGTTGTAGGCAGCTAGTCTTCTGAGAAGTTATGTTATTTCTACCTAATTCAAGGTGACTTAAGCCAAGCATTTGTCTTAATGATTTGAAAATGTCAGGCAATAGTTTGCATGTGTGTGTCTTTTGGTATGTATATTCTATTCCAATTTTTGAAAACTTGGTTTGCCCATAGTTTTCTTTGATTTTTGTTAAGCTCTTTAATTGTTTCCTACCACTTTTTCTCTATCTCTGAAATAGGAATATTGAAGCATGCACAGATCAAAAGACCGTGCCTTGTTCCAGGCTTGATCTAACCAAAATGTGCACTGTTGTATCTCTTTCTCTGTATTCTTCCTATGGTGATGCAGTTAGTCAAAAATTCCAATCTGCTCACCTTTCAGGAGTTCTTGGAAGATCCTCCTTTATAAGAAACATCTTTAAGCCTGGGAGAGAGAGGAGGGCTATAAACAAGTATTCTTAGTGTTTACCAGGGACTCTGGAATTCTTTTCACATTTTTGGCTCTGAGCCCTTAACAGTAGAAATAAGTCCCAAAGCCACCCCAAATCTCCTTCCTTTCCATAGGGGGTGGCTTTTGTCTTCTTGAAGGCATTTGGGCTTTTCCGCTGCCACCTGCTGCGTTTCTCTGCTGCTTGCTGTCCTCGGTCACTAGCTGCTGCCTGTGTTTTCCCTGATGTAGGGAATGTCTTTGTTTCAACTGATTTTATAGCTCTTATAACAGGCTCTGATAAAGTTTCATCTGGCTATTTTAAATTTATTTGCAGCTCTCCGTCTTGAGGAATTTAGAATCCATTTCCTGGGGCTATGTGGAAGCACAGAGTCACATTTAGAAACACTCCATCCTACTAACGGTGGACCACTAAGTGGTCCAGATAAATTTCAGACATTCCATCAGAGCCAAAATTCTTCTCACTGCTTCTTCTGGGAATCCCAGTGGGTTCTAGCAGGGACGTTGTCAATTGTTTTCTAGCATCCATTCTTCCTTTCTTCCTTCCTAATAAAACCCTGATCTTCTTCAGTGATTCAACCCCTGCATCCAATGCAGCCAAGGGAGGTCTATTGAATACCTGGTTTCTCGGGTGTGTCTTAGTTGGTCCAAGCTATCTCTCTTGGTGATCAGAGCCTAGGACAATTCATGTTTGATGGAGCCCTGTCAACTGTTGGTATAGGGGTGGGCATGGGAATTGGTTGGCCAAATAAGACTAAAGGGAAGGACTTTTATTGTACAGTTGGGAGAGGGTTTTTGTCTCTTGCTCACTGAACATGAACAAGGAAAAAGGTAGCCATAGATGCTGTTGATGGCCAACTTGCAACCATGAAGCCAGCCAGCCTGAAGACAAAGCCAACATGTGCAGAAGGGCCAAGCTGAGAAAATTTCGGAGGAACAGAGCTGAAATACATTTCTTTACTGTTTATGCCTCAAAGGGTCTAATACATCTTAATTGACACAAAATAAGGATCTTGTGGTCTTGCCAGGTACAATAGAGCTGCTGAGGTGGATTTGCATGAGGAAACCCCAGGTTTTAAATGTTGAAATGTCAGCTATGTTTGAATAATGTAACTAAAATGTTTGCTTCTTATTGATTAGTTTTTTCAAAACCCCGAGACAGAAATGCTCATTGAGTCCCTAAATGACTCTTCTCCACTGATCCAATATCTTGTCTCAAATATTTTATCTGACTACTCCACCTACCTTAACTATAGAGTGGAATGGTCACATGGCAAGCTGGTCATGTCTTATAAGAGATACACAATGATAAGAACCTTTAAAAACCCTGAAAAATCTGCTCTTCATTTTGAAAAACTGTCTAAATTACATTGGAAAAGGGAAACATTCAGCATTTTCAGGGGGCATGTATGACTAGAAAAAAAAGAAAATATATTATGGCGTTGCATTTCTAGATGACTGCCGTTAGGAAAGGTATTTGCTGTCTTCCTCATAAAAACGTAAATATTCTTTATAGTATACCACATCTTTGTTGACTTGGAGAACTTGGAGAATGAGGGGCTTTATGCTGTAAAAAGATCATTTCCAGCATTTCTAATCAAATAGCTTATAAGGAAGTGAATTTTATATGGTCCAAACCGGTTGGATGCAGAATCAATTCATTCACATCTGCATGGGAGTTATGATGGGTTTTTAAATTTTAGACGTTCAGTCTCTTTTCTTTTGTGACAACTTCATTTTAATGTCCAAGGGATCGGTAGCCCCAGATTTCCTGAATCCCAAGTTCTCTCTGTCTGGTGTAAATCTTCATTGCTGTTACTGACCTGGGTATGGGGTAATGTGCTTTTTTAAAGCAAAGTGCCAATTTTTGAAAAGAATAAACTTTTCAAGTTTTATTTCAAGTAATCAAAGTATAACTTCTAGGTTTTCTTTTAGCAGAACTTATAAATCTGTGGTGTATGTGTGTGTGCACGCTAGTGTGTGTCTATGTCTATATACACACATGCATGAGCTTTTTATACACCAGTAACGAACAATTTAAGAGATGTGGTAGCATAGACTGGACTGTGCATTCTTTTCTTGAGTGAGAGATAATAAATCATTCTTCTCAGGTGGAATCTTTTATTTATGCTTTGGGATTCCATTTTATCGAGAAAGCTTTGGTTTTCCTTTTTGGCTTTGCTTAAGCTGTGCTTTAGCAAGTAATTCAAATCAAGCTGACATTTATTAGTGAGGACGTGGTCCACTCCAGTCTCACACAGTGCAGCTGTCGCCACACCAGGTTTGCTTGGACTTTTCTATTGTTGACTATGTGTACAATGGCAGTGGTGTGTGGTTGCAGCTTGTTTACTGTTTGTCAGTCAGTGGAATGGAATCACTATCCACTCCCATGCTGTAAGAGTTAATTATCAAGAGTTTTTATTTTGTCATTAACAGAGTGATTAGGTAAAGTTACCATAGTCAGGAATATAAGATTTTAGCAATGGGTTACATGCTGAGAATGTTCCTATTTTCTAAGACATTTTCACACTCTTATCATTTTGACCTCACAAGAATCTTGGGGAATCAGCAGAGCACATGTCATTATCCCTGTTTTATAGTTGAAGAAAACAACTCAAGGCTGTAAAGTGACTTTTTCCCCGAGGTCACAAGGTCACTCAGGTAAAAAGTGGCCAGTCCTGGGACTTAAACTCAGAGCTCCTGGGTTCCACTCTCTTTCTACCACAGGGAGAACCCTAGTTTGAAATGATACTCTGAGATCATGTCCAAAATATTGCCTCTGTTGTTCTTGACATTGATACTTACAGATATTCCATGGAGATTTTGAATAACTCCCTTTGGAAAGGGAGTAGTGGAGCTTCTAGAAAGACCTAGCCTCTGTGCCTGTCTTTCTTAGAGGCCCAGAAATTCACATTCTCTAGGAGTGCAGCCCTTTAGCTTCAGGTGCTGAAAGGACCTTCAGTGGCGTTAGCTCCCCCATGAAAGAGTTACAAAGTTTCAACATTCTTTCTGCATCTAAGAGACATATTTTGTGCTGATAACCATATCTCCTCACATTCCCTGTTGTGATTTCAAGAGCTGGTTCAGCTAACCAATTTTCAAGTGTCTTTTATACGCTGGCAGGGCTCAGTCCTCCTTTTAGTGATCTTGCCGTGATTTCTCATTTACAGGGGCTGTATTTGGGGGCAAACAGTCGATTTTGTGAAGATAAGTGATAGACTAAAGACACTGAAACATTGTTTTTCTACCTGAGTTACTCTGCTCTTACAGAATATTCCATTGAGTGAATGCTGGACACACATGGTTCCTTTTAAACCTGAATCAATATGTTCCAGAAGTTGTGCTATTAACATTCAAAATCTGTAAAGTAGAATGCTTCCAGTAAAGGTTGTTTCTTTAAATTAGGGAAAGAGTATCTTGGGGTCCTGAGCACCATTTTTGTTTAAGTTTGAGAAACACCTCCTGGGTGGCTGACTGCTCACTATTCTCAGCCACTGATAATTTCCTACTCTTTCTCTCTTTGGCTGCCTGCCTTCCGTACCTTAGACACCCCAGAGATATCTCCCAGGGCTGTGCAACTCACGACCCTGCTTGTGTTCCTCTACCTGCATTGTGATCCCCGCCCCTTCACCCCAGTATTCCTGGTTGTCCTCTCTGTCTGCCTCATGCCTTGGTGCAGCCTGCGGGAAATGACAGTAACAACCATTTAGTAGGCCCTCGTGTTATTGAGGTTCATGCATTTTGGCAATTGGCCCAGCATTGCACAGCCAGAAAGTACAAAATTTGAACCCGGACCACCCTCCTTCCAATTTGCCATATTGACTCCTTAAACTTCCTATTGCCTGTGCCATTTGTGATGAGTCACAGGCTTCCTTGGTGGTCTCTGGGGGCAGGCCTGAAGTGGACTCTGTCCTTTCACATGGTCACTGACAATTGGATATTGGATGTCATCAAACCCAATTCCTTCATTTAACAGATGGAAAAACTGAGGCCAGGTGGCTGTAAGGCTGGTGACTTAAGGCAGCGTGGCACAGTAGAATGAACATGGAATTTCACAGTACTTCAGGGTGCAACTCCAAACTGGTAACTAGCCAAGTGGCCTTGGCCAAGTCACTGATCTTCTTTTTGAGCATCAGTTTCATTGGCTATGAAATGAAGATCATGACATCTACAGAAGTATGTGTATGCTGTGCCTGTGGTAGGTTATAATAACTGACACCTATTGTTGTGACTACCAGTCTCCCTGCCATGTTGCTGGGATACTGGGAGGGCCCCACTGAGGGCAGCGTATCAGACTGTGCCAGGCTGGGGAGGAAGGAAGTAGCTCATGTGCTCCCCTGTCCTTGTCTCTATCTACACTCCCTCCCTAAGTGATCTTGTCCCATTCCAGCGGCTTGCTGCATTTGCCAGAGCTTGGTCAGGGAAACAGAAGCCACTCTAGGTATTACAAGCTGTAATGTTTTAAATCAAAGAATTAGAGGCTTACAGCACTGTTGGAAGGGCCGAGGAGCTAGGGCTCGGGGAACTCCAGCTGCTGCCCTCAGCTGCATGCTGCACTGAAATCTGTCATTCTCAAATGCTTGCCCCCAAGTCACTGTAATTTCAAGAGTCTGTAGGAAGCCAACACCACTGGCCTATAGCTCCAGGACAGGTGATTCACTAAGGATTTCCTGGAAACCCCTGCATCTGCCGACTGACCACATGTCTGCCTGGAACTGATGCTGGACAACACTGGCTTCCAAATCTTGTGCAAGGGCTCTTAGAGGCTGACTCTAACCCACAACCATACTGGGAAGGTTTCTGGGAAATGTGTTTCCAGGCTCCACCCCTGTGATGCAGAGAGAATGTAGCAGGAGATGACGTGGATGCTGAGTTATCAGCTGACAACCGAGGCATGACTTGTATTCATCTTTTAAACATGTTTGCAATCCCCACTACATGCAAAACACTGTCACAATGTAAGACTGCATGAGATCAAGTCTCTGTCATGATCACAAATATGAATGTCAGTGCTAATGGGATTCAGTAGTCTTTTTTCTCTTTAAAATTGTTTTTAAGCAAAATGTAGGGAAATAAAAATGAAGAGAGAAGGAAACAAATGGTGGCCTCACTTTTGTCTACCTTTCTATCCCCACTTCTCACCAGTGAAGTTAATTTTTTTAAATTAATCATTCCCATTATTCATTGAGTCTTTACCAAGTCTGACACGAGTTTCAAATATTGGCTAAGAGTAGGAGCTATAATCTGACATAAGGAGAGACATTCCTAAATTATTAATAGTAATTCCCTAAATGCCTGATGCATTGAAGCACTTCTAGGGGATTAATACAATGAAGAAATACACCTTTCCTTTAAAAAGTCAAAGACGGATGATCAGGGCAATAGAAAAAAATAATTCTTGTGGAGTAGGGAA
>RJWJ010024890.1:0-24420 GCA_004363605.1 Indri indri | reverse complement strand
CACTCGTGCCACCTTTGGACCCGTCACTGCACCGAGGATCAGGCCCCTCCCAAGCACGAGGAAGGAGGATGTTCACCATAGCATTGTTCATCAGAGCGAGGGGTGGGCAGCCACTTCCATGCCTGACCCTGGGGCACTGGTTAAATACTTTCTGGCAAAATGATTCCCTTTAAAGAAAAAAAAAACAATCCCCTAGAGTTGGGCACTTAGGTTATTTCCACTGACAAGATGCCTGTGACACAGACTCAGGGGGTGTTTTCACAGTAAAATATATTTGTCAAAATTCAGAGAACTGTATTCTCACTAAAAAAGGGAGAATTTTACTGTATGCTGACCATACCTCAATAAACCTGACTTTAAGAAAAAGGCAAGATAATAAACCAGCGTGCAAAGATAAAGCCCACCTTTGGAAAAAGCACACGTGACGCATTGTGGAACCCTATGTCCCAAACATAACAAATGTTAACCTCCAAGGTGACAGCACTTTTGTTTACATCTTTACGCTTGTTTGTATTTTAGTATGTTTTAAACAGTGATTACTTAAACAAAAATGTTATTGCATTTTGAGAAAATATTGCAAAAACTAAGGAAAGAAGGCAGGCAGGAAGAAAGGAAGGGAAAGACGGAGCGAGTGCGTGTGGCCAGAGCCGGCAGTCGGGAAGCTCAGATTCCAGCCCCAGCTCTGCTCCTAAATGCCTGTGACCCTACGAAGGCTACCTCCCTTCCCTGGGCCTCAGTTTCCCCACTTGTAACATGAAGGGCTTGGACTACATGACTTCCACAAACCAGCCCTTCCTGGGACGCCCCAGGATCTCTGAGTGACCTCCCAGGCTGGAGGAGTTCACCTGGACGACCTCGGTCAGGGCCAAGGCCCCAGCCCGTCACCCCCACCAATTCCCAACCTGCAGCCTGGAGCCGGGGGAAGGCCTTTGCTTCCTGGGCAAGGAGAGCGCAGGAGGCTGCAGCCAGCCTGCCTCCCCGGCTCAGCGGGGGGCCGTCGGCAGGCTGGGAGGCTGCAGGAAGGGCCTGTGCAAGCTCCTCAGCTGAGACACTGGGGACTGACCTGGCTCTTGTCCCCATCCATCCTGTGCCTCCTGCCCATCTCCAGCCAGCAGAGGGGGTGCTAGCAGGGAGCCCCCCCAGCCAGGGCGCTGAAGCTGCACCCTGAGCAGCCCCAGGAGAACCGTGGGGAGCGTGGAGAAGAGGAGGCAGAAAGGAAGGGAGAGAGAAGACAGCAGACGCTCAGAGGCTATCGTCCGCCCGCCACGCCTGCGTCCTCCCTTCTGCCTTCATTTCATTTCCCCCTCCCCGTCCCTTCCTCTCCACCACTGATGCTCCTGGAAGCACTTCTGTTTTTTTGCCATTCATTCGTTCATTCCCCGAAGCGTCTGTCGCGCACCTGCTGGGTGCCTGGCTGGGCTAGGTATGTGGAGGACAGCCAGGACTGTTCCCTGTGCTTGCAGCACTCGGCCCGAGTCGAGCTGGAAGAGCCACACCATGTGCCCACACGACAGATAGGAGAAACTGAGTCATAGAACGGCAGTGGGAAACGCGCTCAGATTCCTCGCCCCGCCCACCCCTTCCGCCAATACAAAGTCATGTTCGTCTCAGTTGCTTCAAGTGTTGGTCACATGACTAGGTCTAGGCCCCTCCCACGAGGAACAACCCCCTCCCCCCACTCGGTAAAAACAAAAACTAGTACAGCCTCCTAGTGTCAAGTGGAGGTGAAGGGAACGGCATTGCTGGCAGAGGGAAGAGCACATGCAAAGGCCGGGTGCGTCGAAAGGCATGACGGGTGATTCCATCGTGGGGCTGCACCCACAGCCCCGAGCCTGGCGGGTGGACTGGGAGTGTGGGAGGTCATACGCCTTGAAGGTCATCCACTCTTGGGTAATGCCCGTCTACCCCAGGCCCCTTCCCTCCAACCCTGCTATCTTGTCCATCGGGAAGTCATCCCTGCTTTTTACTGGCCACTGCCAGGCTGTCCCCAATTGAGACGCCACACCCCACCGCAAGGGGACCAATGACAAGGGGGTCCTCTCCTCATGGTGGCCTGCCTCATCCCCAAGACAGGACCCAGGGTCAGATCCAACCCCGCCTCTGCCCTTTCCCGGCCAGCGCTGCCAGCTGCCCAGCCCCCCAGTCACTGAGAGACCACGGTGGGCACAGCTGGCATCCGGGGCCCCTTCCCCAGCATGTCTGGTGCTCAGAGCCAAATGCAACTCATCCCAAGGATTTGGTTCCTGAAATTCACTGCATCACCTGTTTTCTGATGGTGAGAAGGAGAGCAAGCCCCCTGGGGCCTCAGGAGGAGGAGGGAGGCGCTGGCAGGCAGGGAAGGAGGCCGGGAAGGGGACACAGGCTCGGTCCCTCCAGCGGGGACACTGGAGCTCAGGCAGGGGCTGAGTGGGGTGGGGACCAGGGTTATGGGAGTGAGATCTATGGGCCAAGATTGTCCTCAGGGCTGCGAGGTCAGAGAAGGGGGCAGACACAGCCCCTGCCCGGGGAGAGGCCAGTCTGATGGAGGAAGCATAAGTCTCAGTGGAGTTCTAGAGCAGTGCTGCCCACTAGAACCTTCTGTGGTGATGGGAATGATCCAGATTCATGCCGTTCAATATGGCATTACCAGCCACATGTGGTATTGAGCACTTGAAAATTGCCTGGTGCAACTGAAGAACTTTGTTTTAAATTGTATTTAATTTGAATTCAAATGTACATAGTGGCACGTGGCACCGTCCAAGACCCTCATCAACACAGCTGTTCTCCCCTCTTAAAAGAGGCAGGGCAGCCAGGCGCGGTGGCTCACGCCTGTAATCCTAGCACTCTGGGAGGCCGAGGCGGGTGGATCACTCAAGGTCAGGAGTTCGAGACCAGCCTGAGCAAGAGCGAGACCCTGTCTCTACTAAAAATAGAAAGAAATTATCTGGACAACTAAAAATATATATATAGAAAAAATTAGCCAGGCATGGTGGCGCATGCCTGTAGTCCCAGCTACTCGGGAGGCTGAGGCAGAAGGATCGCTTGAGCCCAGGAGTTTGAGGTTGCTGTGAGTAGGCTGATGCCACGGCACTCTAGCCTGGGCAACAGAGCCAGACTCTGTCTCAAAAAAAAAAAAAAAGGCAGGGCAGGCCCAAGCTCGGAGCCTCCCACGCTTAGCAGTCTGTAGGTAGAATGTAACGGCATTGCTTGTTTTTATGTTATTTGTTTTCATGTTTCTTATCTATTAACAGGAAATGATGCTTATTTTCCATTTATAAGAGGATTAGTTTCCTTGCATTAGGTTTTTAAAGGTGCTTTTGTATAAAATGAAATATTAAGGAATAATAGGGGAGCCTGTAGGGTTATGATCAAAATCGTGAATGCGCTTAGCAAATGACCAACATGTGCTTTACGGCTGCTGAGAGATAAACTTCTTTTGCCAGGCCCCCCGGCCTCAGTGCCCTTGCTAGCCCCATCTGGTCCCTCCGTCCTCCAAATCACCTGCAGCTTTATGGACTCACCACAGAGTTCTGGGTCTGATTCCCCCCGTCTCTCCCTCCCCTTATTCTGCAGGGGTGTGGGGAGCTGCGCGGATCCAGAGACATGGCCAGACAGAAGCCCAGGCTGGGAGGTGAAGCAGGGCCCACGGTCTCTGCTGTCTGAAGGATCTGCACTGGTCCTCTGGGATGCTCAGCGTTGCCATAACAACCCCGGGATGCTGAGTCAGGAGAGCAAGGCTCTGTCCTCTGCCCACAAGGTCCGGGCAGATCTCTGGGGGACAGGATTGCAGTCTGTTTGTGATTTCAGCCCCCTGAAAAAGAGCTTCCACTGACCCCCTTGGCCCAGTGTAGGGGAAGAGACCCACAGTCCAGGGGCCTTCTCTGTGCCAGCCTTAGGACAGGTCTGTGAAGTAGGGACTATTGACTTTTTACAATAGGGAAAATGAGGCTCAGAGAGGTTCAGTCACTTGATGGAGGCCACACAGCCAGTGAGTCCATGCTCCCTTTCTAGACAGGGATGGGAGGAAGGGACAGATTTAGGGGAGTGTGAGGGGCCCCTGGGACAGCCCGGGTCGAGTCAGGAGTCCTGGTCTGGGGAGACTGAGACCTGGGTTCTGGGTTCTATCCCTCACTGTGTGGCCTTGGCCAAGTCGCTTCCCCTCTCTGGACCTCGGTTTTCTCAGATGTAAAAATGAGGACAATAACACATCCTTGCATGCCTCACTGGATGGCTTTGAGAATGGAACAAAATAAAGACTGTGGGAATAATGTGGAACTTACAGGGCACGTGAATGATTATTATGTTGATGACGATGACAGTGATGATGACAGGAGGGGGTGGGGGCACAGGGCCAAAGCAGCATGGGGAGGGGTGCAAAGAGCCCCGGTGCCACCATGTCACCCTTGCTCCAGTTTCCTGTATCCCCTACCCTCTTGGGGTGCCCTTCCCGCTTCCCAACCCCGGGGAACCCTTTAGCCTCAGAGTTCAATTAATCTACAGGATTAGGTGGAGTTGGCTGCAGACGGGCCCTGCCGGCTGGGGCTGAGTCCTCCGTGTGCCCAAAGCTGGTCGCCTCTCGGTGAAGCCTGCACAGCCGGCGCAAGGAGGGGGCGAGGGGAGAGTGGACGTGGGAACGCATTCATTAAATGGAGCCAGGCTGGGGGTGGGCAGGGGGGAGCAGCTCCCGGCCGGCTCGTGCCCTCCTGCTCTCGAGCAGCTGTCGGATGGACTGGTCCCCGGGGACGGGACAGAGCCGGGTGCTGGTCTGAAGGTAGCCCCAAGAGAGAGGAACCCAGGGAGGGACCTTCTCTCCATCTCTGCTTGGGGATGTGGGGAGGCCCTTACAGAGCCAGGGGGAATTGCAGGCCGCACCTTGGATCCCTTCCAATCTTATGGGGGAGAAGCAGCCTCCGCTTTGGGAAGCTCCCAATCTGACGGAGGAGGTGTCACTCCTGTCCTGGGGGTTTCCCGGTCTGATGGAGGAAACCGCTTCCAGATGAACTGGGGCACAGGACAGGTGTAAAACACCAAGACAGCTGCGTGACTCACAGAAGCTGCAGAGCAGCCTGAGGACAGGGTGAGGGGTGGCAGGAGGGTGCTGGGAGCCTCTCGGTTTGTCAAAGCTTCGGGGTAGGCAGGAGCAAGCTCTGCTCAGGGCAGAGTCCAGCCCAGGCCAGGGTGCTCGTGCGGAAGGAAGGTTGCTGGGGGCAGCTCCCGTCATCTCCCCCAGCCTCGGCCTCGCCTTCGAAGCCTCCTTTCACAGCCCCTGAGCCCTGGAAGCCACTGAGGACTGCAGGGTGTGCCAGGAAGCCCTGGCCAAGCCAGCAAGGCCCCTCCACCATCGGTCTTGCCCACGAGTCCCGACTCACCCCGCCATCCCACCCGGCTCCCATCCAGCCACGCAAGGCTTCCTTAACCGAGTGAGCTGGGCTGAGCCGCCTCTGAACCTCTGGGCACACGCTTCCTCTGCT
Source organism: Indri indri (assembly GCA_004363605.1). NCBI lineage: Eukaryota > Metazoa > Chordata > Mammalia > Primates > Indriidae > Indri > Indri indri. The sequence continues at coordinate 18,970 of RJWJ010024890.1, read as the reverse complement.
GGGCCGCCTCCCCCAGCAAGGCTTCCTGGGCCCATCCGGGGATTTCACTGCCCCTCCTTGCGGGGTCTCAAACCTCATCAGGAGACACTGAACTTGCGCGTTTATGGGTCGTGGGTCTCACTGCGCTGGGGGATCTTGAGTGCAGCAGGGACTGCGCCTGGCACACGGCAGGTACTCAGCAGAGCTCGAATGAATAGAGCTGGGCAGAACCATCGCACGGTTCCCTCTGAGCTCTGATCCACTGCAGCAGGCGTCGCCTGCACTTGTGCATGGCACTCTACAGTTTACAGCCCTCTACAGTTTACAGCCCTCTCACTGTCCCAACACGGTCTCTCCCAGTAACCTGGGAGGGTCAGGCAGGCAGCATCAGCCCCATTTTACCGACGTTCAGCGGAGTCCCAAGGCAGCAAGGCTGGGAAGAAAAACCCAGGACTCGGGACTCCCAGCCTGGCGAGAGCCAACCTGGCTACAGCAAGCTCCCTGGGAGATGGAAAATTCCATTTCTGATCCTGAAAACCAATGTGGCTTCTCCATTTCCAACCTTTCCCTGCTCCCCCTTTCGCCAGAAGAAAAGCCTTGAAACAAGGTGGTCACGATTTCTGGACCTCCCCACCTCGCAGAAGGCAGGAGAGAGTTGACCCATCTCCAAATCCCGTGTCAGCCTCGATCAGTGGATGCCAGCAGTGGCCCTGAGGTTTGGGGTCCTCTCAGCCGCCCCCTGCCCACAGACACCTCCCAGCCCTGCTCCTGCGCGCCCCCCTCCCGTCACCTGCCTCCCAACCCAGCCTTTATTACAGTTTAACGCAGGCCCCGGCGTGGAGGAGCGGCAGAGAAACGAATCACATAATAGTTGATATGCGTTTTAATCAAGTAATTCGGGCAGAGCTGAGAGCTGGCGAGTGTGGGCCGGGCGTCCCTGAATACCAAACAGGCCTGGGCGCAGGTCTCGGAAAATGGAAAAGTCATTTACAGCTCAGCTGGGGGCCTGGCGAGCCCGGGCCATGGCAGGCGCCCTCCCGGCCCCTCCGTGCGAACTGCTCAGCTGGAACCGGCGCGCTGTGCGTGGGGCTCGGTCGTGGCTGCAGGAGCCGGACTGCACACAAGGGCAGGGTGACGGGACCGGGCCGAGAGGCAGGGGCTCAGACTCCGAGTTAAATCGCCCTGGGGGCCAATGAGAGCACGAAGCGAACCACTCCTGTCCACCTCTTCTGCCCGCAGTCCTCTTGGGCGCCCGTCTCGGCGCTGGGCACCACCACCCAGCCAGCACGGCCCGTAATTCCCTTTCCTGTCCCTTCACGCCTCATGTGCGACCAGCCCAGCTCTGAGGCCAGGAGACTGGGACCTTCAGAATCTGTTAGGTCGGAGCTCACCCCACACTCTGGCTCCCCGAGTCTGTCCTTGCCATCTCCCCATACTCCAGAAGACTCTGGGGGGCATGGGCTCCAGGCTCAGTTTCCGCGGATTCTGGGGACCCCATGTGTGTAAAATCCGCACGGTAAGGGGAACCCCTCCCGACCCTTCCTCAGCACGTATCACAGTCAGACACGGCAAACGTTCTGTTTTGCCGTCTGTCCCCAACACCCCCCGTCCCCACCGCACACTCCGTAAGGACGTGTTCTCCTCTGTCTTTTTGTTCATTGCTCAATCTCCAGTGCTTGGCACAAAGTGGGCACCCAAATACTTATGGCATGAACGGATAAATGATGAAATGAGTTCGTATCTTAAGGCACATAACACAGTGCTGGGGACAGGTAGGTCCTCCCCAGTGGCACCCTCCTCCATCTGAGTCTGAGGTGCTCATCTCTGTATTCTCATTGCTGGGGCAGATCAAAACCGTCCCCGCACAATTCATTTCAGATGTGTCCTGGGCACCCACTCTGTCCCCAGTGCCTGGGAGTTCAAAGGTGAAATCGACCCAGCCCTGCTCTGGGGGCGCAGGGGAGAGGGGTGGAGGGAAGGCTGGGTCCTAGATGGAGCCCCAAGGGGACCAGTCCGCCCTGCTCTCATTCCTGGCTGTATCTGACAACTCCCTCCAACACAGACCCTGTCCTGGTGAGCAGGGCCCTTGGTGGGCACCCTGCCACATCCAGGCAGCTGGGCAGGGGTGCGGGGCCAGGTGGAGAAGGTGGCGCGTGAGGGGTTCAGGGGCAGGCAGGAGGGTCTGTACATGCCCCCTGAGACCCATTCTTGACCTACTCTCTGTCAACTCCCCAGGCCCTGCCTGCCCTGGTGGCCCTGCAGCCCCGCCCGCTCGCCCCTCCCCACGTGGCCCAGGAGGAGCTGGGATGTCTCGGGGCTGCGGGGCATCTGGGGTGTCCCCTGTCTCCCACCTTTGGCCAAGACTATGAGGCAGAGTTGCTGCCCCCAGAGGAGGCGCCCGAGGCTCAGCGTCTCAGCGACTCACCCAGGACCACCCACCAGAAGGTGGCAGGGCGAGGATGCGAACCTGGGGTTTTGGGGGCTGGAGCTCTGCCCACTGCAGGCTGGTCCTCCGGCCCCCACTTCTTCCCTGGGAGGACGACAAGGGTGGGTCCAACAGGATGCTTCTTGCTTCTTCTCAAAGGGGATCCCTGACAGGGTGACCTGGTTCTCCCCCTCCACGGCCCCCAACAACAGAGGGGAAGGCCCCTCCATGCCAATGTCTGCGGGACCCCGCAGGCCCAGAGCCAGAGCACAGGCCTGAGCCTCCCTGGCCAGCGTCAAGAGGCCTCCTGGGGTCGGGAGGCCCAGGCGGCGTGAGGCTGAGTAGGTTCTGTGCACCGGACCCCTGGCCGCCTCTTGGTGACTGAGAGAAGCTGACAGGCCCGATTTCGCTCTCCCAATTCAAGGAGCAGAGGAAGGGAGGGGGTGTCTTAGGAAAGCCGGAGCTGGAACTCTCACCTTGTTCACAAAACTTGACAAAACTTTTCCTTCTCCAGGAAGTCCCATCTAAGCCCATCAGCCTGCATTTTTTAAAATTCTGAACCCTAGGTAGATACTTTGCACACAAAGTGCGGGGCCCACATGCAATGTCGGATCCGTCATGGCTCTGCACTGACAGCGTGGTACTGTTCTTAGGCGCTAGAGGGCACTGCTTATACACTCCTGCCAGGAAGGGGGCCTGTCTGGGAAGAAGGAAGTAGTACTGCTGGAAGCCGTACTGTGTGGTTGCATGGCCAGAATTCAGAGCCATGTTTTCTCATGACGGATCCAGGGCTCTTTCTTCTACACTGAGCTGTGAATCACGCATACGTCACATGTAGGAGAGAAGAGAGGGGTGTAGAGGGTGGGAACCAACTGAGCCAAGGGCGCCTAGCCAGGGAAGACTTCCTGGGTACAGAGTTCAAAACTAAGGCTCACTTGCCTGAAAGCAAGAGCTGGAAGCTGAAGATGTCATGAGGGCCCTTCCAGTGCGGCCTCTTTAACATGCTGGTGTTACACGCAGCCCACGTGGAGTTTTGGGCGGGGTGGCGGCTGTGGGGCAGCAGGGAGGAGAAGGCGGGACACTTTACTCCAGCAGCTCGGAGGCAGGCACAAGTCTGCCAGGAGAGGAGCTCGCTCCGAGCCTCCCTTTACCTTCTTCCTGTGGCTTTAAGGCCGCTGTGAAATGACTCACAGTTTCCATTCACTTTTTCCTTGGCTTGCTTCAATCGTTTGCTCACCTGAGTCGTTATAGCAAGCGGGGAGAGCACCAGCGGTGCCCAGCTCCGAGGCCAAGAGACTGGGACCTTCAGAATCCGTGTTAGCTCAGAGCTCCCCCCACACTCTGGCTCCCCGAGTCTGTCCTCGCCTTCTCCCCGTACTCCAGCCCCGGCTTCTCCTCCAGCGACAACAGCCCTATGCACAGGCTGTGTGCCCTCTGCCCAGAGCGCCCTCCCACACCCCTCTCGGCCTGGCGAGCTCCTGTGGTTCGCAGCTGGCCAGGCCCAAGAAGAGGGATGCGGGCTCCTGGCTCAGTTTCCCTGGATTCTGTGGCCCAATGTGTGTAAAATCCGCATGGTAAGGGGAACCCCTCCCGACCCTTCCACAGCACATATGACAGTCAGACGCAGCAAACATTCTGCTTTGTCCACACAGCAGGTCCACGCCTGCTCCTAGAGGGCCTTGCCTACCTGGTCCTGTCCTGCAGGGCGTGGCCGCGGCAGCCACCAGCTGATGGGGGAGAGGTGGGGGAGCGGAGGCTGAGGGTCAGACCCACCTGGGTTTGAGCTCCGGGTCTGCCTCCCCCCGGCTGCAGACGCTGGGTGTGTTACTTGACTCCCGAGCCTTGTTCTAGCTATTTCTACAGGGGGATGGTGACGGGTGTCGGAAAGGAAGAGGGCAAGGGACAAGAACCAGGGGTGAGGCTCCCAGACCTGCGGGTGGCGGAGCGTGTGGGCCGACCACGCCTGCCAGCCGCCTCTCCCAGGCCCAGTCTCCCCTCGCCTTCAGAACAGGAGCCCGGCAGGTGGGGAGCTGGCACTGTGGGCTCAGTCCCTGACCTGCTGTGTGACCTTGAGCATGTCGCTTGACCTCTTGGGATCTCCATTTCCCTGTCCGTCCACTGGGAATAAGAGCTGCCATTCTGCCTGCTCCCAGGGTGTCGGTGTGGCTCCAAGGACGGGAACCCTGAGACACACACAGTGGCACCTTGAAACAACGATCCCAGCCCCATACTAATGTAGAAAACTTCCTTCATTCCTCTGGGCCTCAATTTCCTCATCTGTACAATGAGGAAAATACTAGCACCAACGTGGTACAGTTGTCATGCACAACGATTAAACTAATTATTGCAAGAAGAGAGTTTAGAACAGTGCCTGGTACACAGTTGGTGCCCAGTAAGTGTTAGCTGTTATTATGATTACTATTGTTATTGGCACCCTCATCCTGCGAGGGTTTATTTTACCTCCGTATCCCCCAGAGGCAAGCACATTTGCCTGGCACAAAACACAAAGGCGAGGAACAAAGGCACATGTGAATGAATGAATGAACAAATGATTGAATGAATGACTCCTTTGTCATCCCTTCCTTAGCCTCCTACGGTGGAGGCTTTGCACAAACCAGACGCGCTCACAGACCCCACATCCCTCCCCCAGGGGCTCCATCACGGATGCAAGCGGTATCTCAGAGAGGAGGTGGGGGCGTCTCAGGTAAGGGATTCAGCGGCACACAGCGCTGGCAGGAACAAAGAGGCCAGGCGGGGAGACAGACCCTCAGGAAGCTGGGGCGGGGGAGGCCTGGGGAGAGGCCTCGAAATCAGCAGAGAGGAAACAGCAGCAGCTGGGGCCCCGGTGGCCAGATGAGGCTGCCCCGCATGGTGGGGAAGAGGGAGCCTGACCACCCGTCCACGCCCCGCAAATGACTGCGAAAGGGCCATATGCCCGAGAAGCCAAGCCTGCCGGACCCTCCTCAGCCCCTCCCCCGCTCAGTGCCGGAGCCCTGGGAGGCAGGGGTGGCTGCGGCCGGTGCAAAGTCGTCAGAGGAGGTGGAGATGGGAAACGGCTTTGGGACTCCTGGCCGTTGCCTCCCTCGGTCCATCTAACTCCCTGGGCTCAGCCATGAGAAGGGCTTCAATCTGGGGCCCTCTGCACCTTGAAGACTGGGCTCCGTGATACAGGCAGCCTCCTCCAGCAGGGCTGGATGTGGAGGCCACCAGAAAATACACATAAAAATAGGTGCTAGTGTGTTTTGACCTTACCATGTGGATTTCCTCTAGCAACTCGTGGCACCGCTCTACAACCCTAAGAGGTAAGTATTACCATTAGCCCCATTTTACAGGTGAGGAAACTGAGGCTCAAAGAGGTTAAGTAACTCAATGGCAGAGTGACAGTTAAGCCCAGGCAGCTGGCCCCGGCAGTGCCCTTTTAACCAGTGAGGTGACACTTGTGAGCCTGACATTCCAGGTCCCCCTGCACTGGCTCAAACACGCACTGCCCTGCAGGGCCACTTCCAGGCCTTTGGACCAGCTTGTGGCCTGGGATGATGCCCTCACACTGGCTCTTACGGTCTATCTCCCAAGTCTGGACTTGAAGTCCACCTAGTCCAGGAAGCCCTCCATGACTGCCACACCCAGAGAACTCTCCTTGAATCTCGGTTGCTGCCTGTGTCACCCCCTCAGCCCTTGGTATCGATTCCTGCCGGAGACTAATAATTAGCTTTGAGTGGGTTTGTTCTGTTTACCAATATACCTTATAATCCAGTTGTAGAGGTTTATTTGAACTTTTTAAGTGTGGGAACTCAGTCTCTTCACCAAGCTGGGGACACCCCAGAATAGATACTGTGCTTCCATAATAAGACTGGGAGTTTCTTGAAGATGGGGACTATATTTCTTCTATTATACTGGGTGTTATTCCAGGGCAGGGTGACTGGGAACAGCTCTGCGGCTCCCATCATTCTAGAATGTTCTTAACAATAGTCTCTAATAGGAACTGCAGCCATCAGTTAAATAAAGAAACTGTGGGCCTTATAGGAACTGCAGCCATCAGTTAAATAAAGAAACTATGGGCCTTATAGGAACTGCAACCATCAGTTAAATAAGGAAACTGTGGGCCTTATAGGAACTGCAGCCATCAGTTAAATAAAGAAACTGTGGGCCTTATAGGAACTGCAGCCATCAGTTAAATAAAGAAACTGTGGGCCTTATAGGAACTGCAGCCATCAGTTCAATAAGGAAACTGTGGGCCTTAGTCATCACAGACACAACAAGGATAACTGACTTAAGCTTCTCCAAAGTTGTAGCTTCTCTCCCAGGACTCTGTGCTTGTTTCTTTTCCCTCAGGAGTTATTTCTACCCATCTGACTTCTCATCTACCCCCACTTCTATCTTTCTTTAAATAGGCCTCTCTGAAAACTCTGAAATCTAACATTCTGTTTCTCAGCAAGGTGCACAGAGAAGCGTGTGCCCCAACAGGTATTTACTAAGCACCAGGGGTGCCTCATAGCCAACACTGACAAAAGCTCCAGTAATTAATGTCCACCGCACAGGAACAAGTGGATGTCTCAGAATCTTGCCACCATCAAAGAAAACCGCTCTCTGCAAGATGGGCATGCTGCCCGCTGATCCGAGAGCGCTGACGACAAAGTCAGGCAGAAGCGTGGGAGATACAAGCTGGACGTTCCCCACCACTGGGGCAAGTTGCTTTAGTGGAGGCCGTGCCTCCCTCCCGAGAAGCCCACCTAACAGAACAGACTTCACCTCTCTGGAGACACCAACGCCAAAGTCCTCAACTTGTGTTATTTCTCCACCGACTGCTGCCTGCAGATTTAAAATGCAAATGGTCACTGCAGAAGCACCCCAGACCAGCTGCAGGGACTGGCACTCCATCCGGACGAGAGCACTGTTGCCTTGCTCAGAGAGGGGTTCCCAGGGAGCCTGCGGCTGGTGAGGAAGACCAGGGGCTCCAGATTGGAACCCTGGAGTTTGTCCCTGACTTTACTGCCCACTTGCTGCGTGGCCTTTGGTGAGTCTAAACCCCTCTTTGAGCCCCATTTTCCCCATCCTAAAACCAAGGCGTCCTCCTGGATCTCTAAGAACAACCTGAGCAGGGGCTTGGGCTACATCTGATTTATTCATTACTTCACCTCCAGAGCCCAGTACGGCACCTGGCACACAGTTGGGCTGGCTTTCGGTAAATGCCTGTTGCTGGAGAAAGGATCACTGACTGATGGGGGTAGTGGGGAGTTCCAGAAGGGACTAGGATTCTAAGTTGGGTGTGCAGTATGGGCTGCAGGACACCCTGAGACCATCTGCTTCCTCGGGGGGTGGGGGGGATGACTGATTTCATCAACCTCCCACTCAGCCTCGGCCAGCCCTGCTTTCCAGTAGCCCCCAAGCGCTGGATGGTGGAGGCTTATCCTTCCCCTCCCCTCCCCTCCCCCAGCCAGTCCTGGGCCCCTGGAGCCCCTGGCTGGTCCGGTCGCTGGGCAGCCAGAGGCCTTTCATGGCACATTCTCCTGCTGCCCGCTCCCTACACTCTCTCCCCAGCAACCCCGTCCTGTCGTGGCCCCATCAATCTGCCGCAGCCCAGCCCTCTCCAGCTGGCCCGGCCGGGCCGTTCCCAGGCAGAGCAGGTCCACAGTGGAAGGTGGTGGAAAAATGTGGACAAATTTCTGATTTGCAACACTCTGGGAAAGAGTTTATTGCCATTGTTTGAGGACGAATGTATAAATAAAGCAAGGCGAAGACTGCAGGGGGAGGCTGGTGAAAGGCAGAAAACGAGAAATTTTATGGCCATGAGGAGCGTACTCTAATGGTGATTTTTGAGGCACTGGACCATGGTAGTTACTTAGCCAAATGATCGCTGCGAAGCTGGGCGAGGCGGCTTATTTCTTAATTACTGTTACGTATTATGTCAGGCGGACGCCCCAGCCCTGGAACACTTGGTCCCGAGCAGACCCCGGCTTGGAGCCAGGTCCCTGTGCTGGGATGCTGGTGGGCAGAGAGTGGCTACATGGGGGCCATCACCTGTCCCCATCGGGGCAGGGCCCCTGGGCCTGCAGCCTCTCCCCCAGCCCAGGCTCCTACCCCAGGAGAAACCACGGAGAGGAGAAGTGAAAGAAAGACTTGAACTCGGGGCCGCGCCTTCAAGAGATTATTAATACTCCATCCAAACGAGCTCTGGCGTCAAAAGCTGTTGGCAAAAGCATCCAGGGGCTCAGTCTCTGGGAGTCTCTGCAAAGCAACTCCAAGGGCAGGACGGAAAGTGGAGGGGGCAGCCTGCGTGGTCAGAAGGGGTCGGGGAGGAGAGAGGGCCCTGCCATGCCGTGTCACCTGGGCCAGGTGCATGGCCTCTCTCAGCCTCTGTTCCCTCACCTGTAAAAAATGGGGTGGGGCTAAATAGTCCCTTTTTGGCTCTAATATCTTAAGATTCTGTGAGTCCAACATGTTGTGATTCTGTTGCTTTCAGAGTTGGCGAAGCTGATTTTTCAAAGGTGATCAGCAAATGCCTGTTGGACACCTACAGCGTCTTTTCTTGGTTCGCGTCTGCCAGGCAATGGCAGTAAGGGAGGAGAGAAGGGGGTTAGCGTTCGTGGAAGGGCCACTATGTGCCAAGAAGTCAACGTGCATTAGATCCTTTCACCGAGTCCTCACGATCGTCTTAAGGGGCCGGTAATCTTTGATAAATGCTCAGAAAGATGCGGAGACTCGCCTGGGTACTGAGCGGGAAAGTCTCCATTGAAACCCAAGTAGGACAGACACCAAAGCCCATGAATGCATTTTAAGCAAAGCAAGCCGCCGCCCTGCATCCTCAGACCAGTGCTCTCAAGCTTTGGTGGCATCAGAATCACCCGAAGGGCTTGGCCCCTCGAGGGGGTTTCTGATTCAGAGGGTGGAGCCTATGCAAGTTCTCAGGTGCTGCCTCTGCCGCTGGAGGGGGCCGCACTCTGGGAACCGCTGTTGTACAGAAATGCGGAGAAAACTAGCGTCAGCAAACAAACAAAACCATGCTGCTCTGTGAGCCGGGAACCAGAGCCCAGGAAAAACATACAACTCTCTGCCTGTTACCAGAATGGACATAGAGGGCTGGCGAGGGAATGCCAAGCCCTCAGCTACTCAGGGCTCCAAAGCCCTGGATCTTTTTCACATGGGGTGGGGGGTCCAGGCCAAGGTAGCCCCCCAGCCAGGGGTGCGAGCTTGGAGGGTAAACTTCCTTCTCTGTGCTGCTCCTGCGACTTGCCGCGGTGGCTGCGTCATCAGTGTCTTGACAGATCACAGCCTGGGAAGCCTGCAGCCCTCGCTGGATGCCCACCCTGCCTCCGCATCTGCCCCAGGCTCTGCACTCACCTCTTTCACTCCTTCTCTGCACCCTGGATCTTTACCTGGGTCCCTTTCCCTGTCCCCACCATCCTTCCCTTGGCGTTCAGCAATCAGATGTACCACCGGTGTCTGCAAGGGGAAAGAGCTGTCATAGTATTGGGAGAGTGACCTTTAAAAAGCTGAAGTCGGGGACCACACCTGACACCTGCCTCCTCCATGAACCACCTTCCGGCCTCCCGGCTTGAATTATTTGGAGAGGCCAGGTTTCCGCTCCATGAGGACTGAGATTTTTATCAGTTTTGTTCATTGCTTTACACTCAATGCCAGAAGAGGGCCTGGCCCCTGGTAAGTGCTCAACACACATTTGTTGAATGAATGAATGAATGAACTGCCTCTCCTCTATACCCAGATTTGTGCAGTAACTTGCAATGTTCCAAATGACCTACAACGGTTTGCTCTTCAAGCCAACGTGATTGTTGGTGAGTATGTTAGGCTCCTTTTGCACAATAATTTCATTAGAGATGTATTTATGCAACACCAGACACCTGGCCCTACGCTGAAAGCCCCCGCTAGACAGCTGAACACTTCCAAGAGGTCCGGAGGATTGACACTCCAAACCAACACGCAGGTACTCCACTGAATTCCCCCATCCGCATCCAGATGTTTGATCCACTCAGGGGCTCCCCAAATGCAAATGTGGTTTCTTGATGCCTGCAAAACAACCTCCACTGCCCATGGACCACCTCACCCACTCTGACTACGAGCATCTTGCTGCAAAGAGTCAGACATCTTTGGAATGGGTGCTGGTGGAGCCACTTTTTAAAGGAGTTAAAATCCAATTTGATTCTGCTGCTTACGCCTTTTCTAGTTTGATGTGTTTCTGATAAAAAAATTTTTTTGATCAATAAAAATAAAATCTGTTACTTGCACCCTGGGGCAATTATTGCTCTGAGCCCAGTTTACTGAATCTTGATAAAATAAATAATGTTATTTTCCCCAAATGTGGCTGGCCATAGGTTAGTTCCATTAAAATAGCGGGGAGGCGGTACAATCTGGGAACACACTGGTTCTCCAAGGGTAAAGAACAGGCTTCTAGATTCTTGGGGGTGGACAAAATGTGTTCATTTAAGGAGGGTGGGGGCTTGGGCTTCCCAGTTCTGAAGAACAAGGGATCCTGTCCATGGGCGTAAAGCAGTGACAACAGGCATCTAGGAAGCTCTTTCCTTGTGCCACGTACGAAGCTTTGCATGCAAATTTAGCATCATCCCAAGCACTCAGAGCCAGCAGGCACTGATATTAAACCGGCTCTCTAAGGAAGAGCCTCAGAGAGGGGCACTGACTTATCCAAGGTCACGCAGCTATATGTGGCTGTGTCAGGACTTGAACCCAGGTCCCTCAGGAGTCAGAACCCACGCTACACACCCCTTTGCCACTCCTCCTCTCTTGCACTGGGGGAGAGAGGTGAGAAGGCCTTGGAAATTGTCGAACAGGCACCTGCCAATGCTGCTGCTTCCACCTCCTTTATCTGCCCCCAACACACCCCCAGCACCACACTGCTTGCTCCAAATAGCCCTGGTCCAGGCTGCTTAAAAGACCAGTGCTCTTCAGCCAGGGGGCTGCGTTTGGTGGGAGGGGGCAGCATCTGAGACATGGATGCATAACGGGAGAAGGTTCTAGATCCTGTGCTTTGTGAACTGGCTATGGAAGGATGCACATCTCCTGCCAGCCAGCATTCTGCTGGGGGTGGTACATGGTGCGTGTGCTTGCGTGTGTGCTTACAATTCCAAGGATGCTTATTTTTTGTGATGTATTTTGGAACAAAAGAGTTGATCTTTCATTATAAGAATCTTATGTATCCTGTAAGAGATGGGGGCCAGGGGGACAGCTTAGTGGCCTCAGAGGCTGAGCCTGGGACACCAGAAGGCCAGGGGAGCTGGTGTCTGGATTCAGAGGGGCAGTGGTGAAACAGGGAGAAAGGCGATTCTAGAAGCGAGGGAGTTGCAAGGGTGCCTGGGATGAGGAAGCTGAGTGTTGGAGGTTGGGCTGGTCACCTTGGTGCCTGAGGAGGGACAGAAACAAACTCTCACTGAGAGCTCAGCATGTGCCAGGCTCTGCTCACACATTCCCTCCTTCCACCCTGACAGCTACCCAACAAGGGATTTGATTATTCCCATTTTAAAACAAAAAAGCAGAGGTTCGGGTTAAGCCACCAACCCAAAGACACAAGGCACAGCCAAGAGTCAGGATTCGAATCCAGGCCCACTGAGCCCTCCAAGATGCTGGGAGGGAAAGTGTCCCTCTGAGGTCATCCTCCCAGCCTGACGGTGACCCTCACACCCTGCTCCCACTGGGCCCCAAACTCGGCTTTCCTCCCCAACCAGGCCCAGCCGCCTGCCCTCTAATTAGAGTCCCCTGGAAATAAAAGTGCATTGTACCGTTCTGCTAAAGGCAAACTGATTTTACCATTTCTTTTTTTTCCTCTTCTTTAATAACTCACAATGTCTCAAGGAGGTTTCACTTACGGCCTGCACGCTGGAAAATTATTCTGTCTCTCATGCACTCATTTTTCTCTTGAGGAAAATTGAAAACTGGATTTCTCCTCCATCACCGGGCCCCACTCTTCGCTCCCTTGTGCCCGGAATATTCTAGTCCTTTCCCAAATCACTTCCTTGGCCTCTCTCTACCGCGAAAGCAGGGCCCACTGCCTTCCTGCCCCACAGCTTGGAAAGGCTGGCAGCCCCCACCGCTCTTGGGAACAGTGAGAGGGTCTTTTAAAAGTTCAGCGTGGAGGGCGAGGGGCGTGGGGTGGGGGAGCACGGCGCTCTGCTCCGCTTTGAGATGCATTTGCCTCCAGAGAACTGGACGGGCTCCAGCACGTTTGAGACAGGAGTTCGGTGAGTTCTGAGCCTTTATTGGTCCCATCGGTTTCCCGTTAAGTGTCAGGGAGTAAATTATAAACAAATGGGTCCCATTTCCATTTCTGAAGGCATCCCCAGCCCTGCCCCCGCCCCCCACATGTAAGGGTACGTCCTCTTAAGTGGTGCCTGATGGGACAGGAGCCAGGCGGATGGTGTCACACGGGCTGTCGTCTGCATGGCCTGCGGCCCTGCCGGCCGGCTGGCACCCACTCTCCAAGCCTTGGAGCCAGACCATCAAGGTTTCCCCATGTGGCGGACGGGCTGACAGACAGATGGATGCCTGAGGGGCTGCAGGTCTGGGCCCCGAGTCAACAGGTTTCATGAATTAGGGTTGAGCGCTCTGGCCCAAGGGGAAGCAAGGGGATGGGGGTTGCTTGCTGGAGAACAAGGCCTGGGCTAGGACCACGTGGCCACAGCCAGGGGCTGAGAGGGCAGGAAGGGGCACAGACAGGTCCCCTGGGCCTGGGCACTTAGGACGGGTGGAACAGATTGTCTTTGGCACCCTGAGCAGGGCAACCAAAAGCCACCCCCCACACACACTGCCCCACTCCTCTCTGCTTTTACCGCCCCGTCCCACTGTGGGGGTGGAAACAGGAGACTCCACCACACCCGTGCAAATAATTGATTTTACAATAACTGGAATCCTTTGCCAGGCACCAAGCTACAGGCACTTATTGTCTCAGTTAATCCTTGCAATGGTTCCACCAGGTAGGTACTGTTTTATAGGCAAGGGCTCTGAAATACAGAGAAATCCTTATCAGTGGATAATTACAGCTCACAGGAAGCTCTTCCTATATCCCAGCCCTGTCAAGCGCTTTTCAGGGATTAGCTCATTTAACCATTGCAACAATGTTGCAATAACATTGCAACCACCACAGATAAAGAAGCCAAGGCTGGGAGAGGCTAAGCTCCCATCCACCTCTCAAAGCTTCCAAGCCGCAGAGTGTTGGGTTGAACTCAGGTCTGGGGCAGGCACCAGCCTTCCAGTCTGGGACAGCCTCCGCATGCACTTGGTCTCAGGAGTCTGAGACCCCCTTTCTGTATCAAGAGAATCAGTTCAAGCTGGGAACGACCTGAGAGATAATTTAGTTCCAACTCATCATCTTACAGATGAGAAAAATGAGCCCAGACAGAGACTATGACTTACTAGAGGTCACATAGCAGGTCAGAGAGAGCTGGGACTGGTCCCCAAATGCCCTATCTAGTCTCAGAGACCCCCCAGACACTTTTGGGGTGTGTCAGCAAGGGGTGAAGAGGTGGGCAACGGCAGATCTGCTGAGGATGCTACCAGTATGGTCACTATTTTTATTAAGTACTAAGGCCACTGGCTTGGGCCTCCAGCTCTGGAGCTCTAAAGATGTCTTGCATCTTTCCTGGCCCTCCCCTGCCATGTGGCACCAGAAGCTGTCAGCAGGATATGGCTTTACAGACTGAGAGCTGGGTTTGAGTCCTGGTGTCATTGGGCTGCTCACTTAGCTTCTCTGAGCTCCAGCATCCAGGGGTCAGATGAACACTCAAGAAAGCAAGTGTCTGAGAAAGCGAAAGGAGAGACCCCTGTCCCTGGGCCCCCAATCCCTCCCAAGGGCCCCCGATGAAAACTGACACAGGTGCTTACCACATCCTTGTGGGCCCTGACATGTTGCAGGGAGAAACTTGAGGAAGCCCGCCCTGGCCTGGGAAGGGCCTCATCTGCAGCCAAGGCAGCTGAGTCACTGTTTGCCGAAGGTTACCTAAGATGTGTCCAAACAAGAACCAGCCAGGGTCCCGCTCCAGGGCTTCCAGACACACCTGCCTGCCCAAAACCAGGACAAAGGCAGCCCTCCTCTTGGGGAAAGATGTGCCAATCCCAGGAATCGGGTCCAGAGAAAAGTTTATGTAAATGTATGCAAAGTACCTGGCACCAGGTAGGTGCTCCAAATATGGAAGACATTATTATTTTTAACAAGCATTTAATGAGCACCTAGTAGGTGCCAGGCACTTTCCCACACTGGTTTCCCTTCTAATTCACCTTACAGCTCTATGATGATCCTGAGGGTACCTGTGCCGTGCAGGCAAGGACATCGAGGCTCAGAGGGTGTGGCTGAAACATCCACAGCTCTGAGCCTGAGTCAGAGGTTCTCAGCCCGCTCTGCTCACCGGAATCGCCTGAGGAGCTTTGGAAAAGCACTGCCCCTCCACCTCATTTTGATTTCATTAGTCCGGGCTGCAGCTTGGGCACTGCGATTTCTAAAGCTCCCTCCCATCAATTTCACGTGCACCTAAGGCTGAGAACCACTGCTCTAGGACTCCTGGGTTTTGCTCAGAATTTCCCCATTTTCTGTTCAGTTCTGGAGGTACCACGATTAGGGGACCGGTCTGGGGAAGGGGTGGCATGGGCCTGGGGAGAGGGCATGTGTCCCACTGGCCTTGGCTGGGGGAAGAAAAGAGCCAAGATCGGACCTTCCCTAAGCCCTGGTGCTGCTTAGACTGGCGCGGGGGCGGGGATCCCGGCCAAAGTGGGCAGGTGGGCCAGAGCTCCGGGCAGTAGCCTGGGGAGGTCACTTACACGAGTCCCCCGCCTCTACCACATTCACAGAGTTCCTTCCAATGGTCCTCAAATCTCCACTCCCAAACGAATCCTTCTCCCCACCTGCAGAAGCTCATGACTCGTAGAGACTAACAGGTGTATATTTCCTTATGTTTAATCTCAACTCCTCCCACTGCACCCTCCAGAACCCATCTCTGAGATTTGTCCTCCTGGCACCCCGTTTTTGTATGAGCCTCTGGCTTCTTGGGAAAAGGTCCCTTTTTAGGGGGCTGCTGCAAAGTCAGGGGTGTGTGCAGACCCAAGCTTCCTGCCTTCCTCTGTGTCTCTCTGAAGGATATAGGCAAAGCCCAGCCACCGAACAAACTTCTCTCCACCCCTTCCCTTCCTATAGGATTTTGTACCTGATCAAGAACCTCTGAGGTGGGCATTATTATTTTCCCTCATTTTACAGATAGGGAAAGGCGCAGAGAGGCAAAGCAGCTTGTCTGACAGCACACACAGCTGGCCGTAGTAGGGTCAGGACTTGAACCAGACTCCTGAGCTCAGCTGGTGAGCCAGGGTGAGTCAGATCTTTTGATCTGCAGCAGGAGGGAATGAAGTCAGACCAAAGGAAGCACTGCCCAAACTTGGTAGTCCTGAGCTCTAGAATCAGCTGCTCTGGGGAAGCTGCAGCATGTCTCAGGGGCCTTTCTCAATGACCCCAAAGGACCCCCACCCCCTCAGCCTAACTAGAGCCAAATTCCTGGATGCCCCCCCACCATTCAGCAGTCTGAATTTTTCCCCAGGTGAGTCGGAGGAGAAATTCAATCCTGCTTCCTTTTCTCTGAACTTGCCAAAAGCTTGTTTGCTCTGAGAATGCCGAGAGGCCCGTGAGGCCTTGGCTTCCTCAGTTTCAAATAATTGACTTTGAAAGCCTGTCTTTGGGTGGAACGCCGCCATACACCACCTGGGTGAAGGGTTGAAGCCCCGAGGACTTTGCCAGGGAATGGGGTGGTATCTGGGCTCCAGGATTGGCCAGACGTACCCCCACCCGCCCTGTAGGCCCCACCAATCCCTCCCCCCACCCAGCGCTGCTCCCTACAGTCACTGCTGGAACCGCCTTTGCTCAGCTTGGGGCTCTGGGCACCATGAGGGGTTACTGGGCAGCTGTTGGGGAGCCCGCGGCACTCGCAGGTGTGTGCACCTGCACCATTAGTCTTTCTGGGACTCGTGGCAGACAGTATGCCACCTCCTCCCCTGACAACTTTTTTGGAGGGCCCATTAGGCCCCCACAGGCCAGAGCAAGCTTGGGGGCCTCCCCTAGACCACAACCAGGCTACTGTGCGTGGTGGGAGTGGGGTGTGTAGACCCAAGGTTTGGAGTTGGCCTTCAACCTTGAACTGCCGAGCTAGTTTTTTCTCCTCCAAATTAAATGATCATTTTGAAACAAGGTGAATTGAACTGGCACAGCCTGGGGAAAGGAGGAGCGAATAACTACCTCCTTTCTTTCTTCCTGCCACAGGAAAGCGTCACCATTTCTGCAGCTGAGAGACACCCAAGCTGGCCCATGCGGCATCTCTCTAGCTCCAGGCACAAACCCACCTCATTCCTCACCTTGCAGGGCTGGCCACAGACCTGTGAAGGGCAAGTGCCATGGGTGTGTTGCCGAGGCCACTGAGGTCGAGAGCTGGGACACTCCCCATCCCTCTCAGTCGGCCTTGATAATAAAAATAATAAGGGCCAGGCACGGTGGCTCACGCTGGTAATCCCAACACTCTGGGAGGCTGAGGCGGGAGGATCGCTTGAGCCCAGGAGTTGGAGGTTGTAGTGAGCTATGATGATGCCACTGCACTCTGGCTGGAGTGACAGAGCGAGACTGTCTCCAAAAATTAAGTCAATAAATAAATAAGATGCTAACATTTATTGCACGCTCACTGTGACCAGGCTGTCTGCGAAGCTGCGTGCGTGCATCCTGCCATCCCACCGCCCTACGGTGGAGCTCTACATTGTGCAGGAGGAAACTGAGGCAACGAGAGAGGATGCCATTGTCCTAAGGACACACAGCAGAGTCGGGGTTGGAACTCAGGCCCAGCTGACTCCAGAGCCTAGAAGCTCGGCCACCACGCCACACTGCCATGTTCGGAATCACTGGAATAGCGTAGCGTCTCTGGCTGGGCCCTGTCAAAAAGCATGCTCCCTGGCAAAGGTAACAAATCATCCTGTTTCCTCAGGGATCTGGGGTTCACTGGCACATGTCCAGGGGGACACCATACATCTAGGGAAATGGGTCCTAGAAGAGGGAGCACCTGGCCTCCCCTCCTCAGGCCTCACCTTCCTTATCTGTAAAATGGGGGGGAGAACTAGATGGTCCCAAAGCCGCCCCCACCTTACCCCAGACCTGCCATTCCATCACCTACTGTGTGACTCTGAGCAACTGATGTCACCCTTTGAGCCTCAGTTACCCCATGTGTAAAATAGGGGTGACAAGGCTACTTCCTAGAGGGTTGTGAGGGCCACGGCTTCGGGTGAGCTCCGTAAACTGTAAGGTGCTGGCCAGCCGAGAGGTGACAACTTGGTAACTGGACTTCCACAGGGCGGCTCCTCTCCGCCGCCCCCGCCCCAGGCCGGGTCTCCCCTTTTCCAGGCCACCAGCTCCCATTTGTTCCACCTCCTGGCCTCTGCCGGGTTTGGAAGACTTTCGACAGTTGGGAGGGGAAAACCCAGATGTGGCCATAGGCTGTGAGGGGGCCAGGAGAGAGGTCACCACGGCCTCAGAGGAACCAGATCATCTTCCCAGCAAGACGGAATCTGTCCCAGCCTTGCCACTAATTAGCTGTGTGACCTTGGGCAAGTCACTTAACCTTTCTGGGGCCTCTGCCCCTCCATCTGTGAAAGTGAGAGGGTCAGACTCGATGCTCCCAGAGCTGACATCTGAGGAGGGTCTGTAGGAGAAGCTTTTGCCAGCTCCAAATCCCAACCTTAGCACAAGGGTCTGGGGGGCGCCGTGAATTTCAAGACCCTGGACTGGGAAAGGGAACTGCAGCCCGGGCTCCCACTGTCTTAGTGCCGGCGGATGGGGTGGGGCCTAAGTCCCCCTTCTCCCCGCTGCTCTCTCACTAGGAAGGAAGACGGAAGGCTGTGGGACCAGGGAGCTACTTCGGATGGGCTGCTAGCAGCTGGCCTGAACTTCAAGGCTGTGCCAAAGTCACAACTGTTCCTGGCGTGTGGGGGAATGTCGGCACCACGCATCTCCCGCCACAGGCTGCGTGACCGTTCTTATCTGGAGTCCACCTCCTGAACTCAGGATGGGGCCAATTTCTCTGCATGCCCAGGAATATTCCAGAGGACTGGAGTCAGATTCAAATTCAAATTCAAATTCCAGCTCTGCCACTTTTTAGCAGTAGACCTGAAGAAATCATTCGGCTTCTCCGGCCCTCAGTCTTATCATCTATAAAATGGGGACAGCAATGGCTCCCTGAGATAACAGGTGAGAATGAACCCAGGGCAGACACATCAGTTGTCGCCCATCAGATGGAGGGTGACAAAGCCATTGATAAAACCCAGCACTGGCAGGTGTCGAGGAGGAAGCAGCCTCTCGTACCAGCCTCCAGAAAATGATGTCCTCGACATAGTACCAACTGATTAAATCTAGAACAGTGTGTGTTGCACAATCCCACTTTGTCAAAATAGACATATGATCAGATGTGCACATCTCTCTGCAAAGAAACATCTGGAAGACCTGACTCCCGAGTTACTCATGACATTTAACTCTGGGAAGGAGGACGCCGAGGATGACAAACTTTTTGCTTTCTATATTCTTCTGCTGCCTGA